>ONZH01011097.1:0-38998 GCA_900303285.1 Rhinella marina
AGCAGCCCAAGTCTGCACATTCCCCTTTTTCTCTCCAAGTGATCGATACTGCACGTCACATAAAAAAATACGTTCTTTTGCTCTCAGTGATACAAATCCATTTAATAAAATCCTTTCTTTCTCTTGAACTGACCTATACTGAACGTCACTTTTAAAAATACGTCTTTTTCCTCTCTTTCTCTCTCTCCAAACTATTTTTCCGGATAGGTGCCGTATACGGTATTAAACTGAGAAGAATGCATACAACACATGCCCCACTTGACAAATTTCAGAGTTGAAAACCATACTGTTTGATGCTATATTTTTAAGTTGGGGTCCTGCGTCGTCATTCGGACTCCATCCGGCTGTTGTCACCACCACACACGCTAGCCAAGGGGGCACTCCTCTGGCTCTTCCAGCTCAACCTCCTTCCCCCCAGCCTGCCCCCCACCTACAGGCCCTCTCTCCAAACAATTTACCCGGATAGGGGACGTATTAGATTTTGAACTGATAAGAACAGATTTTTTTTGGTTCTTCTTTTAATTGGATCCTGACCTGTGATAGGCAGAGCATGGACACGTCCCCTTAGCTGCAGTAGAAAAGACACTCCCCTGGCCAGAGAAAGCTCTTTTTCCTTTTCCGTGTTAGAAAAATCCATGAAATATATGGTCCCAAGATAGGGGACGTATACGATTTTAAACTGAGAAGAATCAATACCACACATGCCCCACTAGTTCAAGCTCAATGTTGACAGCTGTACCAGTTAATGCCAAATTTTTAAGTGGGGGTTCCACCACTACCAGCCTAACCATCACCAGCATGCGCAGGTATACGAGTGCTAAACACTATGGAACCAAGGCCGTCCGTTCCCCTCATGCGGGTCCCACCACTGCTCCTTCCCCTGTGTCACTCGCTGCCTCTGCAAGTCAACCCCCAGCCCAGGACCCCGGCACGAGCGCCTCCCGCCAGAAAACCCCCCCTTCGCCTCCATGATTCTCCACACTGTCCACCAATGTGTCCCTGCGCAACGTTCAGCTGTCATTACAGCAGACGTTAGAGCGCAAGCAGAAAAAAGGTTCCGCCCACCTACATGCACAAGCCCTCAACGTCCACATAAAGGGCCACGCAAAATTTTTAATGTGCTCTACCTGCTACCGTCGTGTAGCTCGGTCAATGTGTCGTCACAGCCATACAGGGCCATACTAAATTTTTTATGTGCTCTACCTGCTACCGTCGTATAGCTCGGTCACTCTGACCGAGTCTGACCTTGGGGCCGCTCATATACTGGCCACTTGGAGGATTGCGGGGCCTACCTCGGTCATGGTTTCTCAGACTTACTATGCCTCTTCCTCCAACCCCTTCTCCTCTTTCTTCGAATTACCATCTGTGCTTCACCTCCTTCTACCTCAGTCTAAGTCGATCACTCTGTTGTCACCGCCATGCTGTGTCAGGCTAAATTTTTGGGTGGCTCAATTTGGCATTAACTGGTACAGCTGTCAACATTGAGCTTGAACTAGTCACTTGTTGGTGTCACCGCCATGCTGAGTCAGGCTTATGCCTGCATCGTGTGGCTGGGGATAGGAGAGCAGTGCCAGCATGGGCATGAGTGATGGACCTTCGTTGCACCTAGTTGGGTGCTTCCCTAACATGTGATGGGCATGTGCCTCGCCTTTCTTGGTCTGGGTGAGCACAATTGTCTTGAGGGTAACCACCAGGTTGTTGCAGGAGAATTTGGGGTAATGGTGGGATTAGGCAGCCTCATATGCATCCATGCATGCTGCCCCTGCTGTTTCCTGTCCATTTCCGTGGTGCTTCCATCATTTTCTTAGGTTTCCAGGTTTTCACCCAGCCTTCTTAGGCAGAGCCTTGGTCCCCTGCAAAAAATGCTCGAGTCTTCCATTGACTTACAATGGGGTTCGTTACTCGAAACGAGCACCCGAGCATCGGGAAAAGTTTGTCTCGAATAACGAGCACCCGAGCATTTTGCTCATCTCTACATATAACACCTCAGAGTGGTGTTACTGTTCTTTCCCTCCACTACTGTCTTTCATTGCTAACACCAAAGTCTCTCTGCGTATTTATTTGCAGGTTCTTCACAAGTGTGCATTTATATTATTGTTATGAAACTGTTATGTTCACGTAATATGCCTGGTTCACCAACAGGTGGCAGCATAAATGGCAGACAGACACTTAGATAAAATGCAACTTACCATTCCATTCTTCCCCCTTTGGACAGAAGTTTGCCAGTCCTGCTTCCTACCATAAAGGAAGGGTTGTAGTTCTAGTTTGTTTCAGTTTACACTCCATGTTGGAGCTGAGAAGACCTGGAAGATATAGCCGCCAGAGGAAAGTGTTCTTTGGCTAGAACAGGAGACACCAAGGGGAAGAAGCTTGTAAAGCACCCAGCCTCCATGCTAATTTATTTTACTGAGTGTCAGGAGGGGGACAACAGCCCAGTGCACCCCAATCCAAGGATACCAGAACCGGCCAAAAGTCCAGTAACCAGACCCAAGCTGAGAGAGAAATAAAGCAACATTACCAAGTTTGCCTGTCAGTTTATGCCAAAGCCTGCTGGAACCAAGAGAAAGCCTGAATATTGTCTGGAATAAAGTTTACCCAAGTAAAGCTGCTGTTAAAGTTTATCAAGGTCTGGACTCAAGTTATTCTTCATCCCTAACTCAACTATTATCCTTTATTTGCTTCAGAGCCTAAGCGTGTTTCCAGGTAGGAGCACCGTGACACATATTTGCCACACAACATTATATTATCCGTTTCTTGATCTGACAAACCTGAATAAGTGAAATGAAGACTGTTATTTAACTTTTTAGTGTGTCTGAGTGTGCACTGAATATTCTACAATGATCTTATATTGCTGCCATTGTGTACAAGAGCTTAAAGAGGCTCTGTCACCAGGATCAAACCTATACATACATGCATACTGGCTAGTAGGACTCATCATGATGATTAAAACTGTATCTTTCTTTTGACTGTATGATAGATAGTTGAAGAGAAATCTGTGTTTTTATTCATATGCAAATAATCAATTTGAGCACTCAGAGGCGGGGCTGAATATTCTGGGCACTGCTCTGTAACACCCCCTGTGCTCTGCACATGCACCCTCCCCTTGACTCACAGGGCTAGATAGTAGGCTGAGGGCAGAGCTGTGTCCAGGATCTGTGTGCTAGCATGAAAATATCACATACACTGCAGCTGCACCACACTGATCTCAGAAAGCTCATCTACATATCACTGCTTTATTCACAGGCATAATATATGATTACACAGACATCAGTAATGTATGTTAGCTGATAATCATACAGACACCAGTAATATGTGTTATCTTATAAGTTATAGGGAAGACATGCTGAGGGCAGAGCTGTGTCCTAGCATCTCCATATCATGTACTCTATGTACTATAGCTTCACCACACTGAGATCTGATCAGAAAGCTCATCTACATATCACTGCTTTATTCACAGGCACAATATATGATTACACAGACATCAGTAATGTATGTTAGCTGATAAGCCTAGAAAAGACAGAAATCTTTATGTGGTAATGCTATAGCTTGGTGGTTAAGTGGTTAATTTTGTATAAAGAAATCCCAGGTTTAAATCTGGTCCCTTGTTCGAGTCCTTTCAAGATGGCTAGCACTGTCTCAGGCCTCTAGATGCAGAACGCAGTAGGAAAGTCTAAAACAGGCCTGCCCCAGTCTACTGTCCTTAGATGAACGTAGCACCTATATCATCAGCAGTGGTTCATGTGAGAAGAGTGGCTGGGATTTGGCATGCTTTTGATTTTTCTACATTGAGAAGTCTGAGACATTGGCTAAAAGAAATGTAAACATCTCTGTACTCCAGAGACTTGATACCCCTTCACCTCTGAGGTCTCCTGGTTGGATCCTACAGCCGTTACTCACAGCAGAGTGAGGAGCAAAAGTTAGATTGGTCATGTTCCCCAGCCCCTTACTGTCATGTCAACATTTTGTGTGGTAAAAACTGCTGACGGCCTCCCTTTAAGAATGAAAGGGTTGTTTAGGGACAAATGAGAGACACAGACAAATTTATCAAGCAGCCAAACACAGGTAATGCTATGGGAGAAGAAGAAATCTAAATGGACACCCCACTTGAAAGTGTCAAAATCATTGTGGACTAATATATTCACTCCTTTCGACATGTGGTACAATCCACGTCGACTCCTGTGAGGAGTCTATGGTCACTGCAGTGGTTTGGCACCATCCCTGCTGTGTTTGCAGTGTTAGGCCACTGTGGCACAAATAAAATAAATAAGTGACTCTGCCACTTGGCAGAGTCACTGGGGATCACTGGACCCAAACTCTGGGCAGCCGGACAATGACGATCGCTCCCAAAGGGCGAAATGATATAGGAGGCAAGTTAACGAATAGTAAGGTAAACACTTACACAAACACGTACTGCGCAGAAAGCGCTTGAGACTGGAGCCAGAGCTTTGGCTTCACAGACCTCCAGACGAGCGACGCCCACCGTGTACCCGTGCTCCAGGAGCTTCAGTCTCCTCTCCATAGCTTCAGTCTCCTCTTGTACCGGAGGAGAGAATCTATTGAGTCATAACGGTTTTAGAAGCGATACATGGAAAGAATTCACAATTCTCCAGGACCGAGGCAACTTAACACGATAAGTGACAGGGTTGATTCGACGCAGGACCCGAAAAGGACCGAGGTAGCGAGGTGCGAACTTCAGGGAGGCCACACGAAGCCGGATAAATCTAGAAGATAACCAAACCAGATCTCCAGGCTCAAACTCAGGACCACTAGAACGTCTACGGTCAGCTTGCTGTTTCATCTTAGCTTTAGCAGCTGTCAAAGATGACTGAGTTTGTTGCCATACCTCTTGTAGATGAGAGGCGAGGTCCGCTACGGCGGGCACCTCCGCTGTGACGGCCATTTGTAAAGGAAGGCGAGGATGTTGCCCATTCTGAACAAAAAAGGGGGTCTTACCAGTCGCATCGGAAACAGAGTTATTAGCGGCAAACTCTGCCCACGCCAATAGTTCAGACCAATTGTCATGTCTTGCCGAAACGAAATGACGAAGATAGATTTGAAGAGACTGATTTACTCTTTCCGCCAAGCCATTGGTCTGGGGGTGAAAGGCCGAATAGAGATCTACTTCAACTCCCAGCAAATGACACAATTCCCTCCAGAACCTGGCAGCGAACTGAGGACCTCTGTCCGATACAATCCTTCGAGGCAGACCATGCAGACGAAACACATGGTGAAAAAACAGTTCCGCCAGACGAGGGGCGGAGGGCACCTCCGGTAGGGCGACAAAATGGCACGCATGAGAAAACAGATCTGTCACTACCCAGATCACAGTATTTCCCTCAGAACGGGGAAGCCCCATCAGGAAGTCCATAGCTATGTCCTGCCAAGGACTCTCTGGTACTTGCAAAGGCATTAGTAACCCCGATGGTTTCTGACGGGATGGTTTGTTACGGACACATGTGGTACACCCCTGAGTGAATGCATGTACATCCCGACTGAGACCCGGCCACCAGTAGTATCGTGAAATGAGTTCCACTGTTCTTTTGGGACCTTGATGCCCGGCCAGCCAAGAAGTATGCCCCCAGGAGAGAATCTCCTGTCTGCGAGAATCCGGCACATAAGTCTTGCCAGGAGGCAACTGACGCAGATCAATTGGGTTTAGAGGCAACAACTTCTCAGGTGGAATCATAGCACGTAGTTCCGGTTCAGTTCCGTGGGCATCGAAAGAGCGGGACAAGGCGTCCGCCCTTACATTCTTGTCCCCGTTAACAAAGTGTAGAACAAAATTGAAACGGGAAAAGAAGAGTGCCCACCTCGCCTGCCTAGAATTTAGCCTTTGCGCAGATTGTAAATATAACAGATTCTTATGATCAGTGAAAATCTGGACTGGGAATAGGGCCCCTTCAAGAAGATGTCTCCACTCTTCTAGGGCCAGTTTAATCGCTAATAGCTCACGATCCCCAATACTATAATTTCGCTCTGCAGGATTGAAAGCTTTGGAAAAGAATCCGCAAGACAATTTTGTCTCCTTGCCATCTTTCTGGTAAAGAAAGGCTCCAGCCCCCACAGAAGATGCGTCTACCTCTACAAAGAAGGGACGCTGAGGATCGGGGCGGTGAATCACCGTTGCAGAGGAAAAAGCCTCATTAAGGGCAGCGAAAGCGCGCTCCACCTCCGGCGTCCATTTCCGGGGGTTAGCGCCCTTTCGTGTCAGGGCCGTGAGAGGGGACACTAAAGACGAGAAGTGAGGTATAAAACGTCTGTAGTAATTAGCGAAACCAAGAAACCTCTGCACCGCCTTCAAAGACTGTGGCTTTGGCCAAGACATAATGGATCTGAACTTGTCTGGATCCATCTGGAGTCCCTGTCCAGATACAATGTATCCGAGGAATGGTAACTGAGTTTTTGCGAATTCACATTTCTCAAGTTTTGCATAGAGATGGTTACTTCGGAGACGACGCAATACCTCCTTTACCATGCGTCTATGAGAAGACAAATCAGCGGAAAATATAAGAATGTCATCCAGATACACTACCACGGCAGTGGTCAAGAGATCTCTAAAGATGTCGTTGAGGAAGTCTTGAAACACTGCTGGAGAGTTACAAAGTCCGAATGGCATTACCAAATATTTGTAATGACCGTCTCTGGTGTTGAATGCGGTCTTCCACTCATCTCCTCTCCGAATTCGGATCAAATTGTACGCTCCACGCAGGTCTAATTTAGTGAAGACCGTAGCACCTTGAAAGCGATCGAACAATTCGGAGATGAGTGGAAGAGGGTACCTGTTTTTAACAGTGATGTCATTTAATCCCCTATAATCTATGCATGGACGTAAAGTCCCGTCCTTTTTGACCACAAAAAAGAAGCCTGCCCCTGCGGGAGAATTAGATTTTCGGATGAATCCCTTCTCAAGGTTCTCCTTGATATAAGCTGACATGGCCTCAGTTTCGGGTAACGAAAGAGGGTACACTCTACCACGGGGGGGTGTAGCCCCCGGAATCAGCTCAATGGGGCAGTCATATGAGCGATGTTCAGGTAAAGTGTCCACTCCTTTCTTACTAAAGACCTCGGCGAATGCAGCATATTGGGGAGGTAACCCCTGAAGCTCTGCCGCGATGGGCAGGGACTTCACAGGAGTCACTCTAGTCATACATTTGGTTAAACAGTGTGCACCCCACTCTTTGACCTCACCAGAAGTCCAGTCCAGTGTAGGGGCATGCAACCTTAGCCACGGAAGACCAAGAAGAATGGGATCCATGGACTGAGGTAAGACCAGGAGCAATAAAGTCTCCCTATGTAAAGCTCCTACCTGGAGCACTATAGGGACTGTCTCATGTGTAATACAAGTGTCTAACTGGGAGCCATCCACCACAGATATACTTATACTGGAAGAGAGTGGTTTGGTCGGAATTCCGAGTTTCTGGGTCAATTTACGGGAAATAAAATTGCCCGAAGCTCCGGAATCAATGAAGGCCCTGGAGGGTATGGTCCTACCATTAACCTCGATTAGAACCGAAAATGTACATTTTGTGGAGGTTTGTGCGATTCCACCTAGAGAGGTACCTCCAACAGTCTCTAGGTGTGCCCTTTTCCCGACTTTTAAGGACATTGGGGGGCATAGTGACCTTGTCCCCTACAAAAATGACAGGTCACTTCACGTCTACGAGGACGTACTCTGTCTACCTCCATCGGTTCCCCCTCGGGGAATTACAGGTTGAGAGAAGGCGGGAGCGAGTTGAATTCGCCTTCTCAACTGCGCTTGCTCATGGCAGCGTTCAGACAGACGACGATTGATCCTAGTAGCTAGGTCGATAAAACCACTAAGAGTGTTAGGCCTCTCTCAACCAGCTAATTTGTCTTTAACGGAAGGGCTTAGACCTGCTTCGAAGATGGTGAGTAGCGGAGCATCTGGTCACGCGAGCTCTGACGCCAAGGTCCGGAATTGGATTGCGAACTGAGCAACCGACTCCGTTCCCTGGCGTAATCCCAGTAAACTGGAACCGGCAATGACTTGCGGATCTGGACCCTGAAATACTTCCCTGAAACTGGAGAGGAAGTGGGGTAAGGAAGTGATGCAAGCATCTACCCTTTCCCATAGTGGGGTCGCCCAAGCCAGCGCCTGCCCTGATAGCAGAGAGATAATGAACGCTTCTTGGTCTGGTCGTTCAAGAAGCTCTCCGGATTTAGCTGGAACTGGATTTGGCATTGGCTGAGGAAACCTCTACACTCCTCCTGTTTACCACTAAATCGTGCGGGAAGGGGTAATTTAGGCGGTCGGTGGGTTGAAACAGAAACCCGGGCGTCAGCAGAGGCAGCAGTAGTATTAGCCACGATTACGGCGTGCTGCTCCAAAGCCTGCAACCGACCGTCTAGTGTGGAAAAGAATTCTGCATTATGCCCCGAGAAGGCGGCAGCCCGTTGCTCCATTTCCTGCATGCGCTGTTCCCACTGCTTTACATACGCCTGCATGGATGGAGTAATCGGGTTCGACATTGCACCGGCGGATACCTGGCCGGTGCCTAATGTTAGGCCACTGAGGCACAAATAAAATAAATAAGTGACTCTGCCACTTGGCAGAGTCACTGGGGATCACTGGACCCAAACTCTGGGCAGCCGGACAATGACGATCGCTCCCAAAGGGCGAAATGATATAGGAGGCAAGTTAACGAATAGTAAGGTAAACACTTACACAAACACGTACTGCGCAGAAAGCGCTTGAGACTGGAGCCAGAGCTTTGGCTTCACAGACCTCCAGACGAGCGACGCCCACCGTGTACCCGTGCTCCAGGAGTGGGGTACGGCGCGGCCGCAAGCGTGGCTTTCAAACAGTCTGAGTGATACACACACACACAAAGACAGACAGAAAAGCAGGCACGTGAAACCACGCACCGGTGCAAGGAAGCACACAAACAGTCAGTAACATTCAGTGTCAATAGCAATGGACCAGGCCGTATAGTAGTCACACATGAACAACAAGGCACCGGCCCTGCCCAGCAGAAGCTCAGGGTTTAAATAGTAGTGAGCTAATTGGCAGAGGTGTGGTTACTGACACACTTCCTGTTAACGCCTGGTGGAAGTGACCTCACCAGAGGTCTCAAGAGCAGGGCGTGGTGCGTGACATACTTCCTGTGAACGCCTGGCGGAAGTGACATCACCAGAGGTCTCAAGGAGCTGGCGCATGACCACTTCCCGTGCCGGACCTTGTTCACTGCAGTAGGACTGTGGGCGCAAGGATATTGCACTGAGATTTGCCCGTGCCCCTTCACCAACACCCGCAGCCCGGGAGGGCAAGCGACCGCGTGCACGACGTCGATGCATGCGCCTTACATGCAGACTTTTGGTGGAAGGCCTTGGTTTTTTCCCACTGTGAGCAGATCATTACCGGACGGGGCTATAACTGGAGAAGCAGTTAGAAATTTTTCTGTTCTTACAAGGCAATAGATCAGAGAAAAACAAAGCCTCCAAGGCAAAGAAAATTTTTCACTGTTTGTGCCTCAAATTTACCTCTGCAGCAACCCAAGGGGAGTATGGGGAGGAGCATCAAAGCGGTAGCGGTTTATATGGTTGTGGATGTCATGGTACTCACAGTGGTGGGATCCTTCTCTTTCACTTCTAGGGCTGGCACAGTGAAGAGGAGGTTGCAGGATAGGAGTAGTAGTAGTTCCCCTGGGGCACACCCCTTTTGGAGTCTCCTAGCTGATGGAAGATGAGGTGGCCTTGATGTTGAGGTGCGAATGATAGGCGGAAGACCAAAGTAAACAATTACTGAGAAAAATCTGAAAAATACAAAACACTTCCACACATGAAGGAGACACACATTCTGGGGAAATTACTTCCAATAAAGTTCTGTCTTGGCTGTCACAAGGTTTTCTATTCCCAATATCAACTGAGATGTCTTTCCTCAAAAAGAAATTCCTTACAATTCCAGCTACGGGGTACAAATTCTAAATTTTATTCTGTAATTCCTTTAGCGGTGCCGCAATGCAAGGTACAGACGAAGGTGATAGGGTGGCTGGAAGCCATAAACCCGGTCAAGTGCTGATAACCTGAAGAGCAAAGATGTTCTCTTCACAGGCAATAGCTTGCCTCCTGTTTAGAGAGATGTGCCAACCAAGTGTGAGTGTAACCACTAGGCTTTGTGCCTCATTTAGAGACTGCAACCATTATGCTTGTGAAATACAGAAACCATCAGATTCCTGTGCCTCGTTGTGAGAAAAGTAAAAATTCAAAAAAAAAAAATTCCAGACATTGCACTTGAGCTCTGTTGAGTTGATAATTCCAGGTGATCTAGAATCAGAACAGCTCATCTAGTGTCACTCTTTGTGGAGACTTTAGAGTTAATCATCTACCAGCTCTGAAGGTCTCTCCACAGGGGCCGCTCCGCACTGTCCCCAGATTTCCTGATCATTAGTGCTCTCCAGATCTGAGTCTTCTGCTCCATGGCGTCCGGGAAGATCATTACTTTGTCTGTTGAGCTTTACAGAGAATCCTGTTGGGACGTTTCTCAGATATAAAGTCTCGCAGTCGGACAGGACGTCAGATCTGCACAGAGCACAGGTGAGTCTATGGATGCTGCAGCCAGAAGATGATGGGAGTGTAGTCCTCAGGTCAGTGCAGTCACCGGGTCACCATGGTCGTTGTGTCCTCCATGTTATGTATGATAGACATGTGCTCCCAGTACAGATCTGTCTCCTCAGCTCTCCATCCATTGTCACCTCTCAGTAGACCAGGAGGGTAGATATGTTGCTGAATTTGCACTGTTGACCCTCAGAGCTGACAATCATCTCTTGTAAGTATTTATGGACAGCGCCCAGGGAGATAATATTTACTTCATCTAGTTGTGTATACTGACAGCGACTCTCAATGTCTCCTCTCATTCTCTGGACCTTATATGTTTATAGATAAAGTAATCAGAGAGTGAAGCGGGGTCATTATATTGTGACCAGCCCTGGACGGTGGAGAATGAAAGTTCCTATAGACAGTGTCTTATGTGACCCCAGAAGCGTCACCGCGGGGGCTCTGCCCTGATGACGGATGAGACCTGATATAACACCATATATAATACAATACACCACAGGTATGAGCCCGGCCATCAGTGCTCAATAGGCCCTTGAATTTCTGAGATTTTTAGCCTCAAGCTAAAGAAAGAAATGTAAGAATCACAAGGTGTTCTTGAAATTTTAATTGACAAACTTTATGTTTTTTTCAATTTACCATGGATCAAGGAAACTGTGTCTAGGACACATGATCTTGTAGCTAAAAAACGTCTGACCCCACAGGCTCAAACAGAGGAGAAGGATGTGATGTGACAGTCATTGAGAGAAGATGTTGTCTCTAGAATCTTGTCATATGGGTTCTAAGCTCCAGGGAATGTTTAATCTGTTATGGAAAGCTGAGACTTTCTAGAATAGCTGAAGAGTTGGGTGGAGGACCTAAATCATTTTAAGTATATTGGGACCAGATTTGCCAGGCGCCAATCACATGGCACTGTACCAGTACCTAGAGAATGTTTAAAAATTATAAACAGGGGCAGAGCAATGACTGAACTGAGCTCTTTAAGAACCCTTGCTCACATTTATCTTATTAGCCAGTTTAGTATATTACTGGACTTACTAATACCAGTATCAGCAATATCAGCTCCTCAGCACTGGCATCACCTACACCAGTATCTCAGCAATGGTACCAGCAACATCAGCATATTTTTCTTCTTTAGTATATGCAGAGCTAAAAAATGATTTAGTAACTCCGCCTTTTCCTTATCTTCAGTGACTATCCCCTCCCCTTTACTATTATTTAGGGGATCTACTTGCTCTGACCTTGGTTTAAAAAAAAAAATATATATATATATATATATATATATATATATATATTTTTTTTTTTTTTTGATTTTTTTTTTTGCTCTGCCTGACAGAGTTTGCTTCTTATAGATCAGGGGGAATATAATTATATTATATTACCCAGTGTTTATCGAACAGTAACATTTCCAACAAGTCCTCAAGTTCTGCATCATTACAAATTACCAGATCCAACAGAACATCACCTCTAATGGGAGCTTCTACAAACTGGACCATAAAGTGGTCCGGCAGCAAGTTGAGGAATTTTCTCCCATTATGATCACTGTACCCAGCTGTATATCCCCTTCTATTTGGTTATACAGTTGAGCTTCTATCTCCTCTGTGATGTTAGAGGGTCTATAGATTACACCAAGTATTATTTATACTTTATGTATTATATATATTATTATATATAAGTATTATATATTCAGTGTTTATCTCCATTTGTAATTCCATCCATGAGGTTTCTACATCCTCACCATCCTCTCCCACAATTGCCTCTTTCACACTTGTCTCCAGATCCCTCCTCACATACAGACACCACCGCCTTTTCTTTTAGCCCTGTCTTTCCTAAATAGAGTAAAACCCTCGATATTAACAACCCAGTCATGTGAAGAGTCCAGCCATGTCTCAGCCACACCAACTACATCTATGTGTTCGTCCAGTACCATAGTCTCCATCTCCCCCATTTTTCCTTCTAAACATCTGGCATTTGTGAACATATATTATTTACTAAGTTACTATTTAATTTCCCATTTTCAGTTCTCATATTAATATCTGGGATTTTTTTGGGTACCTTACTTTTATGACTCCCACCCCCTAGATCCTAGTTTAAAAAGCTCCTCCAGTCTTCTAACCATTTTTCCCCGAGAGCAGCTGCACCCCCCCATTAAGGTGCAGCCCGTTCCTACTATAGACCCTGTAGCCAACAGAGAAGTCATTCCAAACCCTTCCTTTCTGCACCAGCTACTGACCCCCTTATTTAACCCCTGAGCTCCTGCTGTCTCTCTAGTGACACTCGTGGCACTGGTAGTATTCCTGAAAACTTCCTTGGAGGTCCTGGACTTCAACTTGTCATTGCTGGTCATTTTTAAGGACCTTCCATCTCCCCCTGACTTTGTCATTAGTCCCAATGTAGACCATGACCATTGGGTCTTCCCAGCCCCTCCACAAAATGCAAAATCCAAGCACCCGGAAGACAACAAACTGTTTGGCCACATATGACTCTGTCTGTCTTCCTAATAATAGAGTCCCCTACCACCAGCATCTGTCTGACCTTTGCTGCTCTCCTTTTCCCATCCTTCCTCAGTGAGGTCTAAGCTTCTCTCCGCGTTTTCATTGCTTCTGTGTGTTGCAAGCTACGAATTTAGATTCAGAATTTGGGCTTCCAAATATGCAACATGCATCTAGTGCAAATGTGTTCACCCTCAAATGGCTCTTCAAGGCATGGACACACCTCAGGAGACACACACTTAGTAGCATCGTCCATGGAGCACATCTTCAAATGTGAATGAACAGTTACGAAAAAGAGAAACAGTAAATAAGAATTTAAATTTAAACATGTAAGGCCGAGTTCACACTTCAGTTATTTGTCAGTTATTTCCATCAGTTATTGTAAGCCAAAACCAGTAGTGAATAGTAGTGAAAAAATTGAGTATTGTAGCTTTAAATATTGCTGTAAAAGTGTAGTTCAAAGTGTATTCACTGCAAATGGTTGAGCTCAATGACACACTCATATACTGATCTGTCCTGTTCCTAGCTAAAGCCTAGCTCTCGATCAATGAATGAAATCTAAGTAACTGTCATCTTTCCAAACACTGTGCCTGCCTGACCCTGAGCTGGCTGTATTGTATACCATAAAGCTTTTTTTACCCTCTCTCTCTGACATCCTGTCACATCAATGTATGAGCTCAGAATATACATGGCTTCCCTGGTTGGCATCATATATAGTGCCTATGACACATATCAATATCGTCCCTCTTGATTGGCTGAGGCAGACTGCATTATGGGAAGGCCCGCCAGGGATAATCTTTCTTCTCTCCCTATCTTCTCTCCCTGACTATGCTCCTTCTGTTCAATATACAACAATATGACATGACCACGAGATCAGGACATCCAGGTTTTTCTTACAAATTTCTAATTTGGAACCTGATTTGATTGAATTTATTTTGTTACTTTTGGATCTTATTTTGAGACATAACTTTTTTGTTTTTAAGGAACGCCTTTTCCTGCATCCCTTGGGAGCGAGTTGTGCGTCCTCATACTGTATGATAATCTCTTCCTGGGCTGTGGCAGAGGGAGAAGATCCAAAACACTAGTGGATAGGGCTCGGTGGTCTCGAGGTCGAGGTATAGTGACCTTTTGATTATTTAGTAGGGTTCCACCTCGGATTTAGAACATTTTTTCCAGATGTTGAACTTTAATGAGTTAAAGTAAACATTAAGTTATCTTGGAAGTACAGGCGATCCTGGGTGGAATTCCTTGGTGTCTTGGTTATTAAGGAGAAGGACAGTAGGGTCTCTACTGACTTGTATGGGAACTTACTTCAACCAATTCCCTATTACATGCTGGGTCTTCTCTTTATTTACAGATAATCAAAGGTATTCCTGTCGGTCAGTTTTTGTGTCGTATCTGCTCCAGTTATGAAAGGTTCAAAGCCCAAGCGTGTGATCTACAGGATAGATTTCACAGAAGAGGTTACAACCAAGGAGATAAAAGAAAGGAGTACTTGAGAGCCAAGGATGCTTCTTGAGATTCCCTACTGGTGAGTAGAGTGAAGGAGGCCTCTGATCTGAAACCAAGACTGATTACATCATTTAACCTCCAGTGGGGGAAATGTGTGAGATTCTACAGAAGTGTTGGCCTATCCTTCTGTCCGACCAATAGCTCAGGGAATGTCCCTTAATTACCTGGAGGAGGTTGTGGATTTTGGGAGATATTTTGACCGGCAGTCACTATGTTTCACCCTTGCAGCATATTTTGTTTGGTAGTTGTGGCTTGAGATTGGGCTCTTTTCCTTGTGGTAACTGCTCGGTTTATAGATATATGGGGAGATCCATTGAGTTCTGTGATACATCTGGGGCACACGAGTACAAGACTGTACATGATATTAGATGTAGGACCTCGGCAGTGATCTGTCTTGCAATGTGCCCAGTAGTGGATGTATCAGGTATATTGGAGGAAAAAATGGAACACCTCTGTAGGCGCTGTCGGTAGGGAACGGGACCAGATGCAGTAGATAAATGTACTGTACTTTATTATAAAAAGCAGTCAACGCGTTTAAAAGGCGAATTGCCTTCTTCCTCAGGACTGTTACAATTTTTTGGTAACTTACACCGAGTTTTAAAACCAATTTTTGGCGCGTATCCCACCTCCTGGGAGGAGAGTGGGTGTTCCATTCCTCGTGATTGACAGTTACAATTAAAAAGGTACAAATGATAAAAGTTACATAATAATCTTAATCCAAAAACCTAAACATAAATGGAACATTAGTTAAAAATTGAATATAATTCATTTTAAAAGGCGGTGGTATAGTTATTCAAAATTTTATAGATTATGAGGCAGAAGCACTGAATATATTAAAGGATACCAAACATTATGAAATTATTCAGGATAACCCATTCCCAAATCTGAACAAAAAACTAAGAGATTTAATAAATACAGCATATGAGAAGCAATATATCAACAAAAAAGAAAAAAACTTTTTATTACCGAGATCCCCATGTATTCCATATTTTTATCACTTACTAAAAATACACAAAAATACTGAAAATCCACCAGGAAGACCCATAGTTTCTAATACCGGTTGTGCCACAAGTAATCTATCGCATTACCTGGATCTCTTCCTACAGCCATATGTAAAATCCCTTACAAGTTACCTCCATGATTCCAGCCATTTGATACGAGAATTAAGTAACATCACCTGGCATGAATCCTATGCCCTCCTCAGTATGGATGTAACGTCCCTGTACTCAAATATTCAACATAGTCTGGGTTTACATTGTGGACGCGATACATTGTTAGAGGACCATACATTAAACCCAGAACAGATCAATTTCCTATTGGAGGGTCTACAGTTCGTCCTGGAGAATAATTACTTCATTTATAATGATAAAACATATCATCAATGCTGTGGGACCGCGATGGGGACGAAAGTGGCGCCGTTTTTCGCCAACCTATTCATGGCGAAATTTGAAAAGGAATTCATCCTTAATCACATCTCAACTGAGAAGTCAATAGTATATTATAAGAGATACATCGATGATTTGTTTTTTATTTGGAAGGGCGATGAACAATCCGCCCAAAGATTCTGTACTGAACTGAACAGTACGAGTTGGGGAATTTCCTTTACCCCTGTCTTCAATAAAACAGAGATGGCCTTTCTAGATATCCTGATCACTGTTGGGGACCATAACAAACTCATTACAAAAACCTATTTCAAAATGGTAGATACTAATAGTTATATTAATTTTTCAAGTTTTCATCACCGTAAATGGCTTCAGAACATACCATTTAGCCAGTATAGGCGCATAAGGAAGAACCGCACACTACACCGTGATTTTAAACAGCAAGCAGGAATATTAAAAGAGAGATTTCTGGAAAAAGGGTACCCCAAAAAATTGATCAGTAATGCATTTAATAGATGCTTAGACTTCTCTCAAAAAGATTGCCTATACCCTAAAGAAAAGAACAAACAATCCGTCCCAAATATGGGCATAATGTTTAATACTTCGAACCAAACGATACAAAAAATCTTGAAAAAGCATTGGCATATCCTTCGGCAAGATCCACACCTAGAAAAAACATCTGTCAAAAACACCAAAAATGATATATAGAAGAGCCCCCACTATTAGGAATCTTTTGGCCCCCCAGTAAACCTCAACAACATAACAAATTGAGATGTAGGAATGAAGAAAAAACACAGATATCAACTCAAAAAGTGGGAAGTTTTAAATGTGGTAATAAACGTTGTTTGTGCTGTCAGACCATTACGCATAACCGCACATGCTTCTCCTCACAAAAGAACGGCTCCACGTTCCCTATAAAACATCACACGACCTGCCAGTCCAGTTATGTTATTTATCTTATAGAATGCGGATGTGGACTTCAATATGTGGGGAGTACCACACAAGCTTTACATCGACATCGACACAATATCCAGAAAAGGTACCAGAAACATAGCATTTCTAGACATTGCAGTCAAATGTGTGATAAAGAAAAACATCCAATAACTATCACCCCTATAGATTTTATCCCAGGTTTAATAACCTACAGAAGCGGGAAGTCTACTGGATAGACCAATGAGACTCCCTCTCACCATATGGTTTACATGAATTGAATGAGACGATTCTCTAACTATGATAACTATCCATTTTTTTCATTTATTGACAAAGTGTTTTATGTTTAGTTTTTCTATCTGAGCGATATGGTATTATCTATGTATCTATTATGGATATATACTATCTACGGTAATCTAGGTTATGTATACAGGTACACTAGAGGTAACATTATGAGAACCGTATAATAGGACTATTGGTTTTTGATTGCATTCATGAGAAACTTGATATTCTCTAAAATAATTCTTAAGATACTGAATTAAAAGAAATAATAAATAATAAAAAATAAAAAATAAGAAAGTAAGGAATAAAAAAGTTTTTTGCCCCTAAGAGAATATCAACACTAAAGATAAAAGAACCACACGAGCCAGAAGTATCGGCTTACGACAGCGCTGCGGTCTGTTCTAGAAAGAAGCGCACAGCGCATAAATGAATACACAGCGTGCACATTCATATAAGGCATATAGCGGCTACATCATTTTATACCAACGAAGATCACTTACTCTTTGTGTTTTGCCATAAACACCTCCATTGGATCCCTGGACTGTCTTGCAGGTCTGGTACTACAGCGTCTGAGTCGCAGCGCTGCAAGCTCCAGGGGGATAACGTAACTAAAACACGGTATGAGATAGATGCCGATATTGGCGCCACATTGTGCTTTCTTTTAAAATGAATTATATTCAATTTTTAACTAATGTTCCATTTATGTTTAGGTTTTTGGATTAAGATTATTATGTAACTTTTATCATTTATAGTAGGGATGAGCGAACCGAACCGTAACGAACCAGATTCGTTACGAACTTTCCCAAAAGTTTGGTTCGTCACCGAACCAAATTTTGAGAAAGTTCGTAACGAATCTGGTTAAAATAACGGCGATGCAAAATATACGCATATTTATTGAGAATGTACGCTAATGCGTTCAAATTCAGTTAAGTAGCGTACAATTGACAACGCTACACTGTATGTTCGTTACTTGAGCAGGAATGTTCGCAGACGCAGTGTATGCGTACGCTAATGCGTACATATTTAGTTAAGTGGCGTACCTTTGACAACAACCTTTGTTCGTTATTTGTGCGGGATTGTTCGCATTAGCGTACGCATTAGTGTAAATTCTCAAATATGCGTAACTATCAGACTCCCATTATTGTAGAAGCAATTATTCAGCCGTTATAGCAAAGTTCGTTTTAGGTTCGGTTCGTACGAATCCGAAATTCAAGAAAGTTCGCCGAAGCGAACCGAACCGAACTTTTCAAAAGTTCGCTCATCCCTAGTTTGTACCTTTTTAATTGTAACTGTCAATCACGAGGAATGGAACACCCACTCTACTCCCAGGAGGTGGGATACGCGCCAAAAATTGGTTTTAAAACTCGGTGTAAGTTGCCAAAAATTTGTAACAGTCCTGAGGAAGAAGGCAATTCGCCTTTGAAACGCGTTGACTGCTTTTTATAATAAAGTACAGTACATTTATCTACTGCATCTGGTCCCGTTCCCTACCGACAGCGCCTACAGAGGTGTTCCATTGTTTCCTCCAATATACCTGAAGCATACTTCAGGGCAGGCTAGAAGAAGGAACATCGGCAGCAGCACCAGGGGACTCCCGCTAGTCTGGTCGGGCAATACCAGCCGAGCTAACAAAAGTGGTTGTGACTTCTCTTCACAACTAGAGGGGTAAGCACAACCAATATTTATTTCTTTACATATCTGACGGTACTACACATGAGGTGCTGCCTCCATATTCTCTTACAGTATTGGATGTACATAGGGATGACTACGAGGGAGCTTAGGGTCCGTATACTTGAACTTGCTGGCAATATTAGATCAGCATTGACAACTGGAAGAGGAGTTTGGCAAGTTACAACCTATGACCAAACACTTTAAGGAAGTTCATGTGTGCAAGCCCAAATTATTCCTAGTCCGGGGATAAAAAGGGTGATTTTGGGCTGCAGGGGGGATATTAAAAAATTACTCCTACAAAAGGAGACCAAATGGATGGTTGAATGAGGCCGTTAGATTTAAGTAATTTTTGTAATGTCATCTTGGGATATTTTAATTTTGGGGCGTTTATGTTTCTTTTTCTATTGTCTTATCTCATGTTCTTTATTTCTATTTTAGTCTTTGTAATTGAAGCTTGCCTCTGTGAAGATACAGATCAATTGATCTTTTGAACATTAGGATAAAGGTATCATTGAGAGTTCCTTGTCAGCACCTTATGACTTCTCTATACGTATATACATATATTCATTGCACCTTTTCACTCTTATATGTATCACCGTATTTGTGACCACGCCCCCTGATTCCGTGAAGACACGGAGGAGAAGCTGTGAGCGTGATCTACTGAAAGGGTGGACATCCCTGCGTCTGTTCAGGCACTGCACCGGATGAAGAACAGGGAGACAGAAAACTGGACTGTCCAGCCTAAAGCTGGACATCTGCCCACTCTAACATAAGCCTGCCCCTAGGGTGGCCAGAGGTCCGGTTATAGGCTGGACAGTCTGGCTTTCAGATTAACTGTCCACCGTCCGGCGCAGGGCCTGGACAGACACAAGGATGTCCACCCTTTCAGTAGCTAACGCTCAGACAACTTCTCCTCCGTGTGTTCACGGAACCAGGGGGAGTGGCTCATGTTTAGGGGTGTGGCCTCATGGGGACACAGTGGTACGGCTTCACGTTGGGGGAAGGCTAGACAGTCTGGCTTTCAGACTCCCTGTCCTCTGTCATGCTCAGGGCCCGTATGGACACAGGGATGTCCTTTTGAACAGATCACTCTCAGACAGCAGCACTGTTCAGTCTGATCATCAAAGAAGGACTGAAAAGCCCCACCCCCAGGTCCAACTAAATCACGCCCCTGACTCAGTCAGTCCACGCCCCTTTCAATCCGCATCTGACTGAGATTGAAAAAATGAAGGTAAAAATCACCTTCTGTCAGCTGCAGGGGAGGGAGGAGGGTGACTTTCTCCCTGCAGCTGACAGAAGGTGATTTTTACCTTCATTTTTTCAATCTCAGTCAGATGCGGAGTGAAAGGGGCGTGGACTGACTGAGTCAGGGGCGTGATTTAGTTGGAACTGGGGGTGGGGCTTTTCAGTCCTTCTTTTGAGGGTGTCTTGAATTATAGGTCTATGCCATAGTAATTTATGAGGAAACTCAGTGGGTAGCAGTGGAAGAAAACATCTTTTATTACTACTGAACAGAAAATATGTGAAATGTACATTATATGAGGTAATAACTGATGATTAGTCTAAAACATAAGTTATATTTATGGTAACTGGAATACCCCTTTAACAGTGTCATCCACAACACTCTGCCCCTTTAAAGTAGACCTCCAGCAGTGAACTGGCTGGGTTGTTATGGAAACCTGGTGTGTGTGAAGACTAACTGACTGTGAGCGTCTATTGGCTGATAAGGGTCATGTGACCAGGCTTCTATTGGCTAATGCATTTTTTGGGAATATCTCAGGAACGGTACGCCCTGGAGAGCTGAGACCTGGTCTAAAACCTTCCAGGACACCTGATGTACCTGTTTACCAAATTTCGTGATTGTAGCTGCGATGGTGTGGATTCCTTTAGCGGACATACACAAACACACACATACATACACTCAGCTTTATATATTAGATTTTTGTCTTTGGTGGGGTATTCTATACATTTTTCTTCTGCTTTTTCATCTGCATCTTCCATCTCCATACTGTGGTATTGACGCACCTCGGGCATGCGCAGTATCTCCCGTGGCTCTGTGCTATTGTTTCTCTGTTCCCATGTCGATGACGTGTTATAGCAGTTGCATTTATGCCGTGGTAGATTTCTTTATTATTTGTCTATTTATAGGGCACACTTGCACCAGCGTAGGCCAGTAATATTATATAATATCTATGGTCCAGTTCTCCATTTACTCAGTGGGGATTCTATGTCTTTACTAGGGATGAGCGAACTTTTGAAAAGTTCGGTTCGGTTCGCTTCGGCGAACTTTCTTGAAGTTCGGATTCGTACGAACCGAACCTAAAACGAACCTTGCTATAACGGCTGAATAATTGCTTCTACAATAATGGGAGTCCGATAGGGTACAGTTTCGTTTATTTGCAGTTGCTATTACAATGAAAAAAGTGGAAAAAATCCAAGTGACTTCAACAACGGCGACGCAAAATCTACGCATATTTTAGAATCTACACTAATGCGTACGCTAATGCGAACATTCCCGCACAAATAACGAACATACAGTCTAGCGTTGTCAAAGGTACGCTACTTAACTAAATGAATATGTACGCATTAGCGTACGCATGCACTGCGTCCGCAAACATTCCTACACAAGTAACGAACATACAGTCTAGCGTTGTCAAAGGTACGGTACTTAACTGAATATGTACGCATTAGCATACTCATATACTGCGTCTGCGAACATTCCTACTCAAGTAACGAACATACAGTGTAGCGTTGTTAAAAGTACGCTACTTAATGGAATACGTACGCATTAGCGTACATTCTCAATAAATATGCGTATATTTTGCGTCGCCGTTATTTTAACCAGATTCGTTACGAACTTTGTCAAAATTCGGTTCGGTGACGAACCGAACTTTTGGGAAAGTTCGTAACGAATCTGGTTCGTTACGGTTCGGTTCGCTCATCCCTAGTCTTTACCAGTAATATTGGGCTTTTCCGTATCGCCCTGCATTTTTCGCAGTGGTATATTTTTAATATTTGCGCGATGTGTTTTCCAATAAACTCTTATACATTATATTATTTATTGGTTTGATGTTTCTTTATTTTTTGGGTTATTGGCGTACAGTATTTGTAGGTTCTGTAATTCTTTGAGCTAGGCCTAATTCTGTTTATATGATGTTGTCAGGTTCCTATCAGTAACTTTAAAGTGCCGGATGTCATATTGAGTAATTCATCCAAATCAAATCACTGAAGATTCAGATTCACTGGGTATCTGAATTTTTGTGAAATTCAAGACAAATTTAGTTTGTTTAGAATCAGTTTGCACATCTCTAATATTGATTGTTCTAACTTTATCTCCTCCTCAGGATCACCCATGGTTTCTACAGCTGAGACCAGAACAGAAAGTGATGTTTGGAGTCCACACCCTGCAGGAGAAGATGATGAATTCCACCTTCTATCCCATCTACTTCCTACTGGTTGGTATTCCAGGTCTAGAACATGAACATATCTGGATCTCAATCCCTTTCTGTATCATCTATATATTGGCTTTGCTGGGAAACATAATGGTGATGGTCGTCATCCTCAGATCTCCGAGACTCCAGCAGCCTATGTTTATATTTGTCTCCATGTTGGCAATTAATGATGGTCTTCTTTGTACAAGCTTTGCTCCAAAAATTTTGTCTATCCTCTGGTTTGATGCGAGAGCCATTAGCTTTAATGGATGTCTTCTCCAGATGTTCTTCATTCACTCCTTCGCCAGTATAGAATCTGGGTTCTTGGTTGCCATGGCTTATGACCGCTACATTGCCATATATAAGCCTCTCCGGTATAGCTCCATAATAACCACTAGACTGATATACAGACTGGCCGTCGTGTTTGTGGTCCGGGCAGTTGTTTTGATCAGTCCTTTTATTTTCATGATCAGGAGGTTTCCTGCTTTCAAGACCAACATCATTGCACATTCCTACTGTGAGCACATGGCGGTGGTGAAGCTCGCGGCTGCTGACATCCGGGTGAACAGTATATATGGACTATTTGTGGCTTTTACCTTTGTTGGTGGTGATTTGCTCTTCATCTTTTTTTCGTATGTTATGATTTTCAGTGCCGTCTTCCGTCTTCCATCTAAAGACGCTCGTCTGAAAGCATTTAACACGTGTACCCCTCATATGTGCGTGTTCCTCAGCTTTTACACCATGGCCTTATTCTCTTTCTTATCCCACCGATATGGTAAGAAGATTCCTCCATATGTCCACATTATCTTCTCTGACCTTTACCTCTTGGTACCTCCTATGCTCAACCCACTTGTCTATGGGATTAAGACAAACATGATCCGTGAGGAGATCTGGAAAATGATAAAGAAACATTAATGTGTGTAGGACAAGTTATGAATAGTCCTGAAAAGAGAACCTGACAAGTGACAATCCTAATATCCAAGGCCGTGTCGCTCTGGAAAGTGTATGGGACCATCAATTTTCTGCTCAGTAGACATGTTTTTGACCAGAGTGCACATGTCATAGAGGATAAGCCTCAGTGCAGCCATTCTATAGAGAAGTTGCCTCACTCAACTCCATCTTCTTCTTTGCCATTGATAAACATGTTTTTTTTAGATTCCCAGTCTCTGTTGCCTCAACACTAAAACAGTGAGGAATGAGAATGAAATTATGTCTTTTCAAATAAACTCTCATCTGCATCTGATTTATCAGTAAAATATTTATAAATGAAACATTTAGAGACGTTAAAGATGGATTAAGGGTTTAAACTCAACTACTGTATGCATATTGGATTGGTACCGGCCATTAGTTTAGATAAAACAAAAGTAAACACTGCGCCGAGAATCTGATGTTCGGGTTCAGACCTCATCTAATGATATCAGGTTCTTGTAATATTATTACCACAAGGTCCATTATAAGGACCGCTTTATCCAACCAGGTCATGTTTCTTTTCAGACCATAAAAACATTTCTACAAAAACACACACATGGCTGAACATAGAAATCTTTGTAATTCATTGAAGGTGGCATCTTGTCATCGTTTAGTATAAAATCCAGTGATCTTGTGATCTGGAGATGGAGATCTGTTAAGTGGCCTCGAAATAAACTGCCCCCAATGTAAAGACATAGGACACTGCAATGCAGGAATTGTCATACACAATGACTATGAAGACCACAGTCAAGCCATGTGTTGTCCATAAGGCTGGTATCTTCTATGGTCTACATCAGTTCAGTAATTACAAAACTTTGGGTTTTAAGTAATGTCCACATGTTGAGCTGATTTCATCATCCATGATAAATGGGAGTTTCCAATGTAAAGTCAATAGGGCTAATGAATTGTACTGGATTCAGGAAACAGACAGAACATTTGGGGTGGGATGGGGTGTGTGGTGGTGCATGTTTCTGGAGGTATGGAGGCAGTTGGCCTATAGCCATTTAATGTGTATGGCTTATTACTCTTTTCTGAAAGACCATCCTAAATAAGCTGGAGCAACATTTTGGGCATCAAATATCTCTTCTTCAAGCGGTGACTCTACGTGGATCTGGTGGCTTGATGACCTGGCTTATACTAGACACCTTCTGCTAAGATCACAAGCACATGAAACATTTCTATATATTCAATGGATTGTACTTTATTAGGATTATGACACATTGACCTAGATGACCCTTCCACAAGACTTCCACTATCATGGCTGTTATGTGGACAGGTAGTGGAACCTTCATACCACAACATCTCCATTGCTTTCAACTACAGCCTCACCAGCCAGGAGTTGGTGATTCCTGTCCCCAGCAATTCTCGTTGTCCACACAAAAGATTTTGAAACCAGTAAAACATTAAAACAATGTTTATTATTAATCCATAGATCAGAGCAGTCATAGGGAGCCTATGCAGAGTATAATTATGACTGCCACAACTGAAAGGCACCTATACCATGTTCTGGTAAAGGCACTGGATAATCTCTGGGACAGGATCTATGGGAATCCATAAAGGTGTGGCCCTTGCTATAGAGTCCTCTGAGGTTGTGGCCCCTACTGTATATGGTCACCAATCAATCATAACTTCCCTATTTGATCCATCAGCAATTAACTCCATTAGACGTGGTGCAATCTAGAATACTGGAAAAGACCTGGATACAGAACAAGTATTCATTTACCATCAGTGTGTAGGAAAGAATGGTGATACCATCAAAAACAAGATCACCTTTTATCCTGCTAAAACAGGTGGTGCTATAGTCCTCATGAACATATCAGACTATTTGGAGGAAGCAGTACAGGGTGTCCCCAAATACAACCAGTTATCTCCAGACCAGAACAAATGATCAACCATTGCTGCCCCCTTAATGGTGCTCTGCTAGGACATGAATACTTTGTATTCATTCATTGAATCATTCATTGTTGATGCAGTTTTCTTATTTGTGTATGCCAATGTAAATGTATAATGTCAGTGGCCACTAGATGGCTCTATCACACCACTGACCATGTAAGTCAAAGCTGTAAGCAGGAAGTGAGCCAGGAGTGACTGAGACCACATGTGAGGCAGAAGTCTATGACAACAGACATGAGACTAGTGGGATTTAGAATGTGAATCTGAGACCCTGATTTATCAACAGGGGACAATTTCACACTTGTCATCAAGTTTGTATATTTGTGTAAAAGGTAATGGTCAAATTTATGAAAGTGATGCACAGCTCTTGTTAGATTTAGAGCGAGCAAACTATCGCATCCAGACTTATTTCCACCTGCTACAGGTAAGGGCAGGTTAGGAGAGCCTACAGACAGATGGATTTATTTTTTCAAATTTTTTTTATCAAATTTCTTTTTATTAATTATAACAAGAAAAAGGGTGTAATAGATGTAATAGGTGGTTTGTAGATTGAGATATAGAGCTCCATGCAGGGAGCCAAGAGACAATGAGACACAAATTAAAGTCTTGATGCTTGTAAATACACATAGCTCCTAATAAAGCAAATGGCAGGAAATAACAATAAAAGGAATAATGTCCATAAAGGACAACAATTGAAGGCGATGCCAAAAGCATAGGACGATTAGAGAAAATAAAGTGTGAGTATCTTGGGGGCAGGGGAAAGCTTCACAAGGTCTCAAAACCATTAGCGTGAGTCAGCAACTGTTGCTGTGGACAACAAGCTTGGGTGAGAAGCAAAGTTTGTAAGTTAGGCGGCTTTGAGAGATACGTTGCTAACGAGCCCAACGTGAAACTAAACTCTTCAAACCTGTAGAATTGATTAACCTTATCCCTCTACTACTGAAGGGTGGAGGTGGTCAGACTTAATCCAATGCAATGGAATGAGAATCTTCACAGCCTGGATAAGACAAGTAGAACGTGAGTTTATAGCAGGGGTAAAATCAGAGGAAGTGAGCCGAAGAAGAATGGTTTCAGGGCAGAGGGTAACTTACGTGTTAGGAATAACATTACATTGACCTCCTCCAGCACGTTACAATTCCTGGGAACATAAACCAAAGATGGAGAAAGTCAGTGCCCGAGACCCCCCACCTCAAGCAGTTATCTGTGCTACAAAGATCAACCTGTTTTAGGAAAGCGGGGGTCTAGTACCAACGAGTAGTTAAAGGAATTTTCCTGTATTTTAATGTATCTGGAGAATTTGTGAGATCTGGACTAAACATGTCTCATTTCCTCAGCAGATCACTGTAAACCCACTTCCTTTTCCCAGTCATGAATAAAATGAGCTGTTGTGTGGGATGTGTGATCAGAGCAGTAGAAATGATCACTATAGATCTAGCTTTGAGGATTAAGGAGATGGTTAACTTTTCAAACCAATTGAGGTCCTGAAGGGGACCAAAAAACGTCCAATAAATTCATCAGAAATTCAAGGAATACAGGAAGGTTTCTGGCTTCTATAGGGAGTAGGGTCATTAAGACTTTGTCTAAATAGTTCTGAGGCCATTCTGAGATTGTTTTCTCATGACACATTGTATTTCATGACAATTGTAAATTTGTGTCATTATGTATAAAAAAATTCTAAATTTACAAAAAATTTTGAAAAATTATCAATTTTCAAAATTTCAATTTCTCTGCTTTTAAAAAAGATTGTAATACCTCATATAATAGTTATGACTTCACATTTTCCATTTGGCTACTTTATGTTTGTATCATTTCATAAATGTCATTTATTTATTTATTTTTGGATGTTAGATTAGTACAATTTTAGATGCAGTTTCCAAACCCCCCTTTTTTAAGGACCAGTTCAGTTATGAAGTCACTTGTGGGACTTACATAATATAAAACCCCCTTTACCCCCATTTTAGAAACTATTCCCCTCAACTTATTCAAATATGATTTTACAAACTTTGTTAACCCTTTGGGTTGTATACAAGAATTAAAGGAAAATAGAGAAGACATTTCTGCAGATTGACCATGTTAATCTAAATTTTCCGGTAACACAGCAAGGGTTAATAGCAAAACAAACCTCAATATTTATTACCCTAATTCTGCAGTTTGCATGAACTCCCCACATGAGGTCGGTTGTAAACCGTTGTATGGGCACACAGCAGAACACAGAAGGAAAGGAGTGGCAGTTAGATTTTGGAGGGCAGATTTTGCTGGGATAATTTTAATAAAGTTCCTATATCACATTTGAAGCCCCTCTACTGCACCCCTAGAATAGAAACTCCCAAAAAGTGACCCCATTTTGGAAACTAATTAATAAGGTGACAGTTTCATTTATACTGTTTTGGGATACATATGATTTTTGATTGCTCCATATTATGCTTTTTGTGAGGCAAGGTAACAAAAAATGGCTATTCTGGGACAATTTTTATATTTTGTTTTTCACGGCGTTCATCTGACAGTATAGATCATGTGTTTGTTTAAAAGAGCAGGTTGTTACATAGCGTATGCGTTCAGCTTTACATAATAATTCATTTTTGAAAAAAATAATGTTTTTGTGTCTCTATTTTCTGAAAGCCATATTTTTTTATTTTCTGCCTATCATCTTGTATAGGAGATTGTTTCTTGCGGGAAGAGTTGATATTTTATTGGTACCATTTTTTGGTAAATTTAATTTTTTGATCGTTCAATATTACACTTTTTGGGGGTAAGGTGACCAAAAAATGGCTTTTTTGGCAGTTTTTATTTATGTTTTCCAAAGTCCACTTGAGGGGGTAGGTCATGTTTTATAGAGCTGTTCCTTATGGACTATTTTATAATTTTTTACAATTTTTTTTTTCCCATTATAAATCGCTTGATGACCGGAATGGGGCACATTTTATAGTAAACATTTATTTGTTTATTTTCATAAAACACTTTTTTCCCCCTTTTTATTTTTGTCCCAGTACAGGGATTTCAACATTTCAGGGTCTGATCCTTCTTTCAGTGTAGTACAATACATGCTGCTTGGAGGAGGGGTCTCACAAGCTTCCATGCATGGCAGACTGCAGCATTGGGGGCCAATGGACAGGCAGAGGGTGCTGCCTCTCTCTACGATCCTCTTATATGCTGCGGTCAGTGTTGATAGTCACACAAAAGGGGTTAATTGATCTTCGCGGCCTGGAAGCAAAGTTTTGACCACTATTTGAGATATTGCAGTGATGGCGATGGGTCTATAACCAGGAGATGGCTGAGGGTCCTTTATTCTTTAGGAATGATAGACACAAAGGCTTCCAAGGATTGGGTGGACCACTGGGAAACAGACAGAAGGGAATCTGGGAAGAATTTGGGAACTTTTTATAATAAGAGATGAGGAACCCGTCTGGACTTGGGCATTTGCCGGATGGGATAGAGGACAGAACGGTGGAGATTTTTTGGAATGTAAAAGGAGAGGTAAGTTGAGCTTTTTCATCTTTTGAAAGAGTGGAGAATGGAAGGGTCTCTAAAAAGGCTGATATATTAGGGCATGGGGGCTAGATCTTTGTTGCGTCCTGAGAGGCATGGAGATCGCAGATTGATGTATAATATTCACTAAATCCATCTGCAGTCAATTTAGTGTCCAGAAAACGCTCGCCAGCAGATTGTAAAAATATAAGATTTTTCCTTCTGTCTTGGAAGTAAAAGTTCAGTTATTTTGGAACCCCGTGTACATAATACTGACTAATACGCAATATTCCTGCTGCTTCAACATTTAACAGGTTCTTCAACTGGGATACAAAAGAAATTAGATCATTTTGGGTTGAAGGTAGAGGTCTCTAATTATGAGCGATCTCCATCTAGGCTCTGCTAAAATATGGTTAAGTTGTAGTTCCCTCTGCTTCTCCAGACCAGTGTGAAAGCTTATGAGGGTCTCTCCAAGAACGGCTTTATGTGTTTCCCATAGAATCGTGTCGGAGATGCCTGGAGTAGTAGTTATAATGATGAAGTCCTGTATAGCACTACGTGTTTGGAGGATAAGTCCAGTTGTGGACTGAGAGGAAGGTTAAAGTCATCTCCCAAAATCCGGAGTCCTTTCTAAAAAAGAGAGGGGCACATTTATTAAGCCCTTAATACTTAATAAGCCGTATATCTGGCAGGGGATCCACTGGAGTTATGAGGAGACACCGGTCTCGCCATCACTTCAGCGTATGCAGCGCCATTTCTAAATGTAAGCTAGCTTCTGAGCTGTCTTACATTTAGACCATTTTCTATGCCTAAAACAGACTCGTCGCATTCCCTGCCCACTTTTTTAGACCTGGCTTTAACAGGGAGGAGTCTTTTGTGCCACAATCTGCACCAAAATACACCTAATATAGACATATGTTTGTTTGATAAATGACCCCCAGAGAGTTTATCTAATGCGCCTAGAGGCCAGGGGATCTGGGCCAAATTAGGAGCATATAAAGTGAGTGTGATGTTGGTTATAGTTCCTTTGAGGAACAAGTATCGACCTTCCATGTGTGCTTGTACCGCTGGGTGCTGGAACGGGACGTTAGGTTAAAAAGCCATACTAGTGCCTCCAGAGGCAGAGGAGTAAGTGCTATGGATAGAGATGTGATTCCTGCGCTTCGGCAAAGTGTAACAAAAAATTTAATTCGTTACACATTAACTTGTCACAAATCGCTACGTTAAAACCCTGAAGAGTCTGCCCCTCTCTTGATTGAAAAAGACCTGATAAAGGACCTTCCCTGAGCGTGATGACATCACAACATGATCATGCTGGGAGCGCATGGTGACGTCATCATGCTCAGCGCAGGTCTTTTACAATCAAGAGAGGAGCGGACTGCCCCCGCACGAGTGGACTGCCCCCGTACTTTCTAAAACAGCTCCAGCCGCCATTATAGGAAAAATTATTCATTACCACAAAGCACAAGGAAATTCAGCTTCAGCTTCAGTTGAGAATCACATTTTTCCTGAATTCCAACTTCAGATGCTTCACTCAAGACTATCCATGAACTATAGGGGAAAAAAGTGTGGGACAATGCAAGGATGTCATGGGGCCAAGGTGTCTGCAGGATGCAGTTTTTGTCCAAATGACTCTCGGAATTTTTGCTGTGCTGCGGCCGGACCCCCGGCCTGTCCCCATTATAGTGAATGGGGCCAGAGTGCACTAACGGGCTAGCATTAGTACTGATCTGATGGTGTGAGAGTAGCCTAAGTCCAGTTGCTCTTCAGGTTGTGGTTTGGAGTTGATGATTTGAGATGGCCCAGAATCAGAACCGATCATCTGGTGTCATTCTTGGTCGAGAATTTTAGAGTTAATCCTCTACCAGCTCTGAAGGTCTCTCCACAGGGGCCGCTCTGCACTGTCCACAGATTTCCTGATCATTAGTGTTCTCCAGATCTGTGTCTTCTGCTCCATGGCGTCCGGGAAGATCATTACTTTGTCTGTTGAGCTTTACAGAGAATCCTGTTGGGACGTCTCTCAGATATAAAGTCTTGTACCCGGACAGGACGTCAGATCTGCACAGAGCACAGGTGAGTCTATGGATGCTGCAGCCAGATGATGGGAGTGTAGTCCTCAGGTCAGTGCAGGAAGGGGTCACCATGGTGATTGTGTCCTCCATGTTATGTATGAGGGACATGTGCTCCCAGTACAGATCTGTCTCCTCAGCTCTCCATCCATGGTCACCTCTCAGTAGATCAGAAGGGTAGATATGTTTCTGGGCTTGCAGTGTTCGCCCTCAGAGCTGACAATCCTCTCCTGTACAGATGAGCAAACATTTTGAGATTCATTTTGTTTCATGTTCACCAAATTTTTTCAAAAAGTTCAGTTTGGATTTACAGTAAATTGATTCCACTCGGAACCAAAGTGGCTTTGCCCTGGAAATCGGTATATAACCCCCTCTAGTCTCCTAGGAATTAGAATTTTTAGTAAAACATATCTCTTTTTGTTCATTTTTCATGAATTTTTGCTTTTCCATCCCCCCTTCCCCATCTCTGGAACATAGCTGTGGGGAAACGCACGTATGACGGCAGGAACATACATGTTCTGCTTCTTCATATCCCAAAGCTTCCAGAAATTGTCCCTTATCGGTGGCAGATGGTGTTTAATCACACACAGTTTTATGGGGAAAAAAACAGTGGCTTGTTGGGAACAAGCGTCCAAAAATGATGCCTTGACAGGGTGAGAATGCTGCCCGTATGACACACACAGAAGGATTAATTGTCAGAAGAAAAAGTGGCTCCCTTTTAATATAAAACATGTAAGAAACCGTCAGGCCCATGGATGTTACCTCAGTAGATACGGTCACAGTAGACCCCAGTCTATACCAGACACAGTAGGTTGTTCACATATAGCACTGTCCAATAGGAGAGGTAAGTGTCTCTAGGTATAGCCTTGCCTACTGGCCAGTAATGATTCACATTGCAGTCTCTGTGTCTTCTGGGACTCCCAGACTTGTCTCTCCTGCTTCTCAATGTCCACCAGGCTCTAGCACAGCAGCACGACATGCAGGTAAGTGGTGGGATCAGTGCACCTACCTGCAGTATCTACTGATTGATGTTAAATGGGCTGTGCAGACAGTAGATATTGATGACTTCTCCTCAGGACAGGTCGATGGGGTCTGACTCCTGCCACCCCCGCTGATCGCTCTTTACTCTTGAAGATTGCTCTGTGCGTCATCTCAGAAGTCTCGTCGGCGCAGGGTACATACAATATATTCGCTTGTAATTACACTGCGCCGCCGCTGCAAGGAGAAGAGGAAGCAGCACTCATATGGAGCGTCCCCCTCTCTTCGGCGGGGGTGCTGAGTGTCGGACCTCCACCGATCCTGAGCATAGATCATCAATACGTAATGGCTGCACTACCCCTTTAAGAGACATCTGTAATAGAGAGAAGGAAGCAGCGCTGGGGTCCACTTCATACACGGCGACTTTACTGTACGAAACCGCAGACCCCCAGAGGTTATAATGAGCGCTAGACGTGTTTCGGGGTCCACTCAAATCCGGTGTGGGACCTGATAAAGTAGTCAGGGTTGTCAGGTTGGGGTCTGCACTTACACACCACAAGTCATTTATATAGTCCATTTCTTTAACCCCTTAATGACCAAGCGTTTTTCTTCCTTTTTTCATTGTCACCTTCCAAGAGCTCTAACTTTTATTTTTCCGTCTATACAGCTTTATGGGGGCTTGTTTTTTGCGGGACAAGTTGTAGTTTTAATGGCGCCATTTTGGGATATACGTAACTTTCTGATTAAGTTTTATTAACTCTTTCTAGGAGGGAGATGGAAGAAAAGTAATACAACACTGAGTTTTTACGTTATAACTTTTATGATATAAATAACACAATATCTTTATCTTCTGGGTCAGTACGATTACAGCGATACCAAATACATAGAGTTTTTTGTGCAATAAAACCCCTTTATAAGGAATTTTTGCATTGCCGCATCTCAAGACCCATAACTTTTTTATTTTTCTTTCTATGGAGTTGTTTGAGGGCTTGATTTTGGTGATGACTTGTAGTTTTCAATGGAATCTTTTTGGAGTAAATATTGCTTTTTGATCACTTGTTATTAAGGAGACGGTTTACATGATATTTATGTAGTGCGGCTCATTACAGATGTGGCAATACCAAACTTATGGGGGAGGATTTTTTGTTTTTACAATTTTTTTTTATTAAATAGCATATTTTCAATTAGACAAAACATTTTTTACTGTCATTTTTTTGTTTAATAAATGTGTTTTTTTACCACTATCCCTATAGTGCTTTACTGACATTGACCAACAGCAGAGATGAACAGCCTGATGAAAACTACTCAAGGCTGGCTTGGGGCCTACAACAGACCCCAGCCAGCCTTTAAACACATCGGCACCCCACAATCGCATTTGCGGGGTTCCGATGGGAGACAGAGAGAGTCCGCTGCCTCTGTCACCGCTTTACATGCCGGTCTGGGCTGTTAGAGCAGGAGAACGCTTCTCATGTGAGAGCCGAGCCTCCGCTGTACAGGGGTCCTTTGCAGCGTTTAAATGTGGCCGCGTGAAAAAGTCATTGCCCAGCCTAAATCTGGACTGTATACTGAAGACCATACTAGACCATGCCAGCACTGATGTAAAGTAATATTTACTTATCAACAAGTTCTTTTTTTATCTTAACTTTAGAGGCAGCAGACTAACATTGAGTTCTAGAATGTTCATGTTGCCCACATAGCCCAGGACAATGGCATCTGCAGATATACAGTGGGAAAAAAGTATTTAGTCGCCACCAATTGTACAAGTTCTCCCACTTATAAAGATGAGGTCGGCCTGTAATTGACATCATAGGTAGACCTCAACTATGAGAGACAACATGAGAAATCCAGAAAATCACATTGTCTGATTTTTAAAGAATTTATTAGCAAATTATGGTGGAAAATAAGTATTTGGTCAATAAGAAAAGTTCCTCTCAATACTTTGTTATATGTCCTTAGTTGGCAATGACAGAGGTCAGACGTTTTCTGTCTTCACAAGGTTGGCACACACTGTTGCTGGTATGTTGGCCATTCCTCCATGCAGATCTCCTCTAGAGCAGTGATGTTTTGGGGCTGTCGCTCGGCAACACAGACTTTCAACTCCCTCCAAAGGTTTTCTATGGGGTTGAGATCTGGAGACTGGCTAGGCCACTCCAGGACCTTGAAATGCTTCTTACGAAGCCACTCCTTCGTTGCCCTGGCGGTGTGCTTGGGATCATTGTCATGCTGAAAGACCCAGCTACGTTTCATCTTCAATGCCCTTGCTGATGGAAGGAGGTTTGCTCTCAAAATCTCACGATACATGGCCCCATTCATTCTTTCATGTACACGGATCAGTCGTCCTGCAGATAAACAGCCCCAAAGCATGATGTTGCCACCCCCATGCTTCACAGTAGGTATGGTGTTCTATGGATACAACTCAGCATTCACTCTCCTCCAAACACGACGTGTTGTGTTTCTACCAAACAGTTCTACTTTGGTTTCATCTGACCATATGACATTCTCCCAATACTCTTCTGGAACATCCAAATGCTCTCTAGCAAACTTCAGACGGGCCCAGATATGTACTGGCTTAAGCAGGGGGACACGTCTGGCACTGCAGGATCTGAGTCCCTGGCGGTGTAGTGTGTTACTGACGGTAGCCTTTGTTACGTTGGTCCAAGCTTTCTGCAGGTCATTCACTAGGTCCCCCTGTGTAGTTCTGGGATTTTTTCTCACAGTTCTTTGATCAATTTGACCCTGTGAGATCTCGCATGGAGCCCCTGATAGAGGGAGATTATCAGTGGTCTTGTATTATTGCTCCCACAGGTGATTTCTTCACACCAAGCTGCTTGCCTACTGCAGATTCAGTCTTCCCAGCCTGGTGCAGGTCTACAATGTTGTTTCTGGTGTCCTTCAACAGCTCCTTGGTCTTCACCATAGTGGAGTTTGGAGTGTGACTGTTTGAGGTTGTGGACAGGTGTCTTTTATACTGATAACAAACAGGAGCCATTACTACAGGTAATGAGTGGAGGACAGAGGAGCCTCTTACAGAAGAAGTTATAGGTCTGTGAGAGCCAGAAATCTTACTTGTTTGTAGGTGACCAAATACTTATTTTCCACCATAATTTGCAGATAAATTCTGTAAAAATCAGACAATGTGATGTTCTGGATTTGTTTTCTCATTTTGTCTCTCATAGTTGAGGTCTACCTATGATGACAATTACAGGCCGACCTCATCTTTTTAAGTGGGAGAACTTGTACAATTGGTGGCTGACTAAATACTTTTTTCCCCACTGTATAGTCTTCATAGTCAATAATGATTCATTTAACTCTCTCAACTCTAGGAACTATAATCTATGAATAAACACAGAGCAGAAAGTGATGTTTGCAGTCCACACCCTGCAGGAGAAGATGATGAATTCCACCTTCTATCCCACGTTCTTCCTACTGGTTGGTATTCCAGGACTAGAACATGAACATATCTGGATCTCAATCCCATTCTGTATCATCTATATATTTGCATTGCTGGGAAACATTGTGATGATAGTTGTCATCCTCTCATTTCCAAGACTCCACCAGCCTATGTTTATATTCCTCTCCATGTTGGCACTCAATGACGAACTTCTTTGCACAAGCTTTGCCCCCAAAGTCTTGTCCATCTTCTGGTTCAATAACAATATCATTAGCTTTAATGGGTGTCTTCTCCAGATGTTCTTCATTCACAGCTTCACCATTATTGAATCTGGGTTCTTGGTTTCCATGGCTTATGACCGCTACATTGCCATATATAAGCCTCTCCGGTATAGCTCCATAATAACCAGTAGACTGATAATCAGACTGGTCATTGTGTTTGTGGTCCGGGCAGTTGTTTTGATCAGCCTTTGTCTTGTTCTGATCAGGAGGTTTCCTGCGTTCAAGACCAACATCATTGCACATTCCTACTGTGAGCACATGGCGGTGGTGAAGCTCGCGGCTGCTGACATCCGGGTGAACAGTATATTTGGCCTGTTTGTAGCTTTCACTGTTGTTGGTGGTGATTTGCTCTTCATCTTTTTTTCATATATCATGATTTTCAGTGCCGTCTTCCGTCTTCCATCTAAAGACGCTCGTCTGAAAGCATTTAACACGTGTACCCCTCATATGTGCGTGTTCCTGAGCTTTTACAGCATGGGCATATTCTCTTTCTTATCCCACCGATATGGTAAGAAGATTCCTCCATATGTCCACATTATCTTCTCTGACATCTATCTCGTGTTTCCACCTTTGCTCAACCCACTTGTCTATGGGATGAAGACAAACCTGATCCGGGAGGAGATCTGGAAAATCCTAAGGAGGCATTAGGATAGATTGTAGGAATAGTTGTGAATAGTCACGAGAGGAAAATCTGCCATAAGGTCTGATGGATTTAGAATGTGAGCAGAAGCTGTTTATCAGAAACTTCTAAAACACTGAAGACATGAAGTGACTATTCCAATAACCATGGTCATGTCAATCTGGACGGTGGATGGGAGACCTTGTTTTTGACTAGAGTGTATGTGTTAGAGACATTTGTCATTGAACTACTACTTCTTCCATTTTTGCCTTCACCTCTCCCGTCCTCTCTTTGATCTGGGTGCAGTTGCACTCTTTATTCTATTTGTTAATCAGTTCCTACTATAAATTGTAGGCTGCCCTCTCACTCCTTGCCTGAGCTTTAGGTTCCTAGTTTAACAATTGAAGGTGTGCTATTCTGATTGTTTTATCAGGAGGTCACGTCACAAGCAAAATCAGTACAACAGTAAACACAAATATGTATGAGTATCGATCCAAAAAATTAGTGGAGTAGGTGAGGGAGCGCCAAGGGAGTGGGAGGGAAGAGGTGATGTGGATGGATAGAGAGATACCTAATTGAGGCTACTACCCAAAAAAAGAGAACAAGAGGATGGTAGAGGAACACCGCCTAGTGATGTGTAGTGATATCGTTTCGGGGAGTGTATAAATCCCCTTCTTCAGGAGCAGATAAAAAATTGCTTTTTTATCTGCTCCTGAAGAAGGGGATTTATACACTCCCCGAAACGCGTCGAGCTTCTCTACCAATAAAAGAACACCTATTTAAGAAGTCCTGGATCCATCGTTATATTTGAGGGACGCGGTGTATTGACATCTAATATACACGACCTCAGCGAGGGAGGTGAGGTGGACAAGTGTTATGTGCTTATCTTGTCCCCCCCTCCCTGGTGAAGTAAGTCCCTCCATATACATTGATTACGTATTATATTATTGCCTTTTGGGAATATATTTGTGTTTAATGTGTGCACATACCATTACCCAGATTAGTCATTCCCTTTTGTAATTTACCATTCTTACTAGAGATGAGCGAGCATACTCGTCCGAGCTTGGTGCTCGATCGAGTATTAGGGTACTCGTAAGTACTCGCAGCTCGGACGAGTATCTCGCCATACTCGAGGAAATGGCAACTTCCGCATCGTGCTTTTTTGGCGCCTATAAACACAGCCAATCACAAGCCAGGAGACTCTGCGGTACACCCAGCATCACGTGGGGCCCTTACATGTCGATAGCAGGGGTTGGCTGGCCTGATCAGGTGACCCTGGAATATACTAGTGACTGGCCGCGGTGCTCGGCTCAGATGCCGTCTGGATGTCGTTAGGGATAGAGCTGCTGCCTTTCAGGGACAGTGTTAGGGCCTGAATTTAGTTCTCAGTTAGGCAGGAATCACCCACAAAGAACCCAACAGCTAGAAGAACGGCTAGAAGAATTTTTTTTTTGTCTCCTGGCTTGGCTGGCTGGCTGGCACTAGTAGTGCAGCTATCGCCATATATAACCCCCTTTTTTTTAATGTTCTATCTCAGTGATACAAATCCATTGCACACAGCAGTGTGGAACCATTCTGTGTGTCACAGTTCAGCACTGACTCACTCCAATCCGTATATACTGTCCAGGTGACACTTTCTGTACGTCACACAATACAACCAAGTCATTTGCTACCAATATCATCTACCGCTTGATCCAGAAAACTCTCTGTGCGACATTTGTCTGGGTCGCAGACTAAATAGCCACCGTTAACAGGGTGTCAGTCAGTCCTACCATAGTTCCTGCACGTCACGTTCCCAAAAAAACAAAATTGTAAAAAAAATATAAAAAAAAAAAATATAAAAAAAAAATATTTTTTCAGTTGTTTTAGCTCAGTGATACAAATCCTTTTTACTCAGCTGCGTGTAACCTTTCTGTGTGTCACAGTTCAGCACACTCACTACAATCCGTATTTTCTGTCCAGGTGACACTTTCTGTACGTCACTTAATTCTACCAGACTGAACAAGTTTGTGGGTTTCAGTACACCAGGCCCGTGTAATTTTTTTTTTTTAATCATACACCTATATTCAAAAAATGTTGAACCCCAGGGCTAAGGGTCGAGGGCGAGGTCGTGGGCGTGGGCATTCAATTACTGCAGGGGGCAGAGGCCGTGGTCCTGGGCAGGGTGAGACAGTACCCGCTGATGAGGGAGTAGGGGAACGCCGCAGAGCTACACTCCCTAGCTTCATGTCTCAACTTACAGGGACACGTGGTAGAGGACTGTTGAAACCACAACAGTGCGAACAGCTGATCTCGTGGATTGCGGACAATGCTTCAAGTAATTTGTCCACCAGTCAGTCTTCCACACAGTCCACCCATGTTACCCAAGGGAGCACTCCTATGGCTCCTCCACCTCAACCTCCTTCCCCCCAGTCTGCCCCCTCCAAGGAAAATTTGGAATGCGATCCAGCAAAATCTAAAGGAACTGTTTTCTGGACCCTTCCCAGAGTCACAAACCACTTCTCAGGTTGCTGCTGACCTCGTTCCCGATGCCCAAGTTTTCCAACTGTCGCAGTCTGTGGGTGATGATGATGACAATGTTGAGTTAGTGGAAGAAGTATGTAAAGAGGTGTCAGACCATGAGGAGACACGGTTGTCAGACAGTGGTGAAGTTGTTGTTAGGGGAGGAATTCCGAGGGGGGAGCAGACTGAGGAATCGGAGGATGACGAGGTGACTGACCCAAGCTGGGTTGATATGCCGAGTGAAGACAGTGCTTCTGAGGCGGAGGCGAGTGCTGCACCAGAACAGGTTGTAAGAGGCAGTGGTGTGGCCAGAGGGAGAAGCAGGGCCAGAGCTGGTGCATCATCAGCAACTGTTTCACGTAGTGAAGCTCCCGTGGCGAGGCCTAGATGTTCGCAAGTCTGGAGGTTCTTTAAAGAAAGTGAGGATGACCGAAGGACTGTGGTGTGCAACCTGTGCCACACCAGGATCAGCAGGGGTGCCACCACTACTAGCCTAACCACCACCAGCATGCGCAGGCATATGAGTGCTAAACACCCCACTCAATGGAACCAAGGCCGT
>ONZH01011098.1:0-62641 GCA_900303285.1 Rhinella marina
CTGCTAAATTGTGTATCTAACCCTATCATGTGAAATACTATCTGCAGAGTTGTGTATCTAAGCCTATTGTGTATGATACTGCCTGCTAAGTTGTGTATCTAATCCTATCATGTGTGATACTGTCTGCTGAACTGTGTATCTAATCCTATTCTGGGCGACAGTGTCTGCTAAGCTGCGTATCTAATCCTATCATGTGTGATACTGTTTGCAGAGCTGTGTATCTAATCCTATCATGTCTGATACTGTCTGCTAAGATGAGTATCTAATCCTATCATGTGTGATACTGTCTGCTGAACCATGTATCTAATCCTTTCATGTGTGATACTGCCTGCATATCTGTGTATCTAATCCTATCATGTGTGATACTGCCTGCATATCTGTGTATCTAATCCTATCATGTGTGATACTGTCTGATAAGCTGCGTATCTAATCCTATCATGTGTGATACTATCTGCAGATTTGTGTATCTAATCCTATCATGTGTGATACTGTCTGCTGAACTGTGTATATAATCCTATTCTGGGCGACAGCGTCTGCTAAGCTGCGTATCCAATCCTATCGTGTGATACTATCTGCAGAGTTGCGTACCTAAGCCTATTGTGTATGATACTGCCTTCTAAATTGTGTATCTAATCCTATCATGTGTGACACTGTCTGCTGAACTGCATATCTAATCCTATCATGTGTGATACTGTTTGCAGAGTTGTGTACCTAAGCCTATTGTGTATGATACTGCCTTCTAAATTGTGTATCTAATCCTATCACGTGTGATACTGTCTGCTGAACTGTGTATCTAATCCTATCATGTGTGATACTTTCTTCTGAGCTGTGTATCTAATCATATGATGTGTGATACTTTATGTAGAGTTGCGTATCTAAGCCTATTGTGTATGATACTGCCTGCTAAGTTGTGTATCTAATCCTATCATGTCTGATACTGTCTGCTAAGATGGGTATCTAATCCTATCATGTGTGACACTGTCTGCTGAACTGTGTATTTAATTCTTTCATGTGTGATACTGTTTGCAGAGTTGTGTATCTAAGCCTATTGTGTATGATACTGCCTGCTAAGTTGTGTATCTAATCCTATCATGTGTGATACTACCTGCATATCTGTGTATCTAATCTTATCATGTGCGATACTGTCTGCTAAACTGCGTATCTAATCCTATCATGTGTGATACTGTTTGCAGAGTTGTATATCTAATCCTATCATGTGTGATACTGTTTGCAGAGTTGTGTATCTAATCCTATCATGTGTGATACTGTTAGCTGAACTATGTATCTAATCCTATTATAGGTGACATCATCTGCTAAGTTGTGTATCTAATCCTATCATGTGTGATACTGTCTGCTAAACTGCGTATCTAATCCTATCATGTGTGATACTGTTTGCAGAGTTGTATATCTAATCCTATCATGTGTGATACTGTTTGCAGAGTTGTGTATCCAATCCTATCATGTGTGATGTTGTTAGCTGAACTCTGTATCTAATCCTATTATAGGTGACATAATCTGCTAAATTGTGTATCTAATCCTATTCTGTGTGATACTGTCTGCTGAACTGTGTATCTAATCCTATTCTGGGCAACAGCGTCTGCTAAGCTGTGTATCTAATCCTATCATGTGTGATACTATCTGCAGAGTTGTGTATCTAAGCCTATTGTGTATGATACTGCCTGCTGAACTGTGTATCTAATCATATCATGTTTGATACTGCCTGCTAAGTTGTGTATCTAATCCTGTCATGTGTGATACTGTTTGCAGACTTGTGTATCTAATCCTATCATGTGTGATACTGTTTGCAGACTTGTGTATCTAATCCTATCATGTGTGATACTGTTTGCAGACTTGTGTATCTAATCCTACCATGTGTGGTACTGTTTGCAGAGTTGTGTATCTAATCCTATCGTGTGTGATACTGTCTGCGTATCCGTGTATCTAATCCTATCATGTGATACTGTTTGCGGAACTCTGTATCTAATCCTATTCTGGGTGACAGCATCTGCTAAGTTGTGTATCTAATCATATCATGTGTGATACTGTTTGCTGAACTCTGTATCTAATCCTATTCTGGGCGACAGCATCTGCTAAACTGCATATCTAATCCTATGATGTGTGATACTGTTTGCAGAGTTGTGTATCTAATCCTATCATGTGTTAGCGCAGGGCAAAGGCATTTAGCCCTGTTCCGGTGACATACCGGGCTCTGCCAGGCAGAGGCTTCCACCCAGCAGTGAGCCCAGTGACGTCACCGGCGCTGATGGGCGGGCTTTAGCGCTGCCCTAGCTAGTAAAACGGCTAGGGCAGTGCTAAAGCCGGCCCATTACAGCCGGTGATGTCACTGAACTCACTGTTATGTAAATATGTGTTATGTAAATAAAAGAGCCCTTGCCCTGCGCGATCCAGCTCATGCTCCGATGCCCTGTTCAGGCGGACTGCCTGGGTGAATATAAGGGTATGTCCGGGTTCAGCTCTGAACCCGGACAACCCCTTTAACTGGTAATCAGGCCTCATCCACAAGACAGGGAAATACAGGGACTGAAATACATGAGCACCTCCCCCACCTCTCTTATCTGAGCAGTGGCTGAGTGTACAGTATTTACACAAAGGAGAGCTCCTTATCTCTATCTGTATCACACTCTATAAAGATGCATACAATAGCTTCAAAGACAGTATCACACATAATAAAATTAGATACACAGGTCAGCGGAAAACTATCACACAAGGTAGGATTAGATACACCGCTCAGCAGACAGTATCACACCTAATAGAATCAGATACACAGCTCAGCAGACAGTATCACACTCTATACACATACATCTAATCGCTTCATAGACAGTATGACAGTATCACACATGATAGGAATAGATACACAGCTCAGAAGACAGTATCACACAAGGTAGGATTAGATACACAGTTCAGCAGACAGTATCACACATGATAGAATTAGATACACAACTTAGCAGGCAGTATCATACACAATAGGCTTAGATATACAACTCTGCAGATAGTATCACAAATGATAGGATTAGATACACAGTTCAGCAGACAGTATCACACATGATAGGTTTAGATACACAGATTAGCAGACGCTGTCGCCCAGAATAGGATTAGATACACAGTTCAGCAGACAGTATCACACATGATAGGATTAGATACACAACTTAGCAGGCAGTATCATACACAATAGGCTTAGATACACAACTCTGCAAACTGTATCACACATCATAGGATTAGATACACAATTTAGCAGATGCTGTCACCCAGAATAGGACTAGATACGGAGTTCAGCAAACAGTATCACACATGATAGAATTAGATACACGGATATGCAGACAGTATCACACATGATAGGATTAGATACCCATCTTAGCGGACAGTATCACACAGGATAGGATTAGATACACAACTTAGCAGGCAGTATCATACACAATAGGCTTAGATACACAACTCTGCAAACAGTATCACACATGATAGGATTAGATGCGCAGTTTAGCAGACACTGTCACCCAGAATAGGATTAGATACAGTTCAGCAGACAGTATCACACATGATAGGATTAGATACACAATTTAGCAGACAGTATCATACACAATAGGCTTAGATACGCAACTCTGCAGATAGTATCACACATGAAAGGATTGGATACACAACTCTGCAAACAGTATCACACATGGTAGGATTAGATACACAGCTTAGCAGACGCTGTCGCCCAGAATAGCATTAGATACACAGCTCAGCAGACAGTATCGCAGAAGGTGGGATTAGATACGCATCTAAGCAGACAGTATCACACAAAGTAGGATTAGATACAGAGCTCAGCAGACAGTATTACATGTGATTGGATTAGATACACAACTCTTCAGACAGTATCACATAGGATAGGATTAGATACACAGCTCAGCAGACAGTATGACACATAATAGGATTACATATGCACCTTAGCAGATAGTTTCACACAGGTTAGGATTAGATACACAACTCTGCAGACAGTATTACATATGATAGGATTAGATACACAGCTCGACAGACAGTATCACACAGGATAGGATTAGATACACGATCCTGAAGACAGTATCGCATATGATAGGATTAGATACACAACTCTTCAGGCAGTATCACACATGATAGGATTAGATACACAACTCTTCAGACAGTATTACACATGATATTATGAGATACACAACTCTTCAGACAGTATTGCACACAATAGGCTTAGATGCACGATACTGTAGACAGTATCACGCATGACAGGATTAGATGTGTTTGACTTTAGCACATTAAATATTCTCAATAGATCTCACCACATTTAGCTTGGTCTGCCGATAAATATCTCACATCTGAGGCCAGCTACTCTAAACAAAAGAAAAAGCAGCTGAGCAATCAGCTAAATGTGGAGCACTCACCGCCCAGTGGTTGTGACGTGTATTGCAGTTTTTTAGAGTTTAGTTACAATCTCGCGATATCATGTTGTTTTGCTGTCAGGACAAAACTGACACCACTCTGAATTTGGAGATAAGTTAAGTGTGGACGCATCTGTAACTCAATACCAACCTTAAAGGGATTGTCCAAGTTCAGAGCTTAACCTGGACATATCCCCATTTCCCTCAGGCAGCCCCTCTGATGTGAATTTTTTTGTGTTTGATTTTTTGTTGAAAGCTTGTATATTTTTTCTAATAGACTTAATTGGCAATGGAGGTTGCATAATTTCTTTTGCAGCTATATTCCATTGTAACAATTGCACTGAGGAAATGTTTATCATGTGTGAAATTACATGACACAAACCAGTTGTCATTCTGACCTTACTTGCAGGAGGGTACAATTTCAGACTTAATGGATACATTTCAGGCAATTTCCTGCACATATTAAGAACCCTAGCAGAGGATCCTGTAAGCAACCAATGCCCAGAGAATGAGACCGCTCTTGATGAATCGGTTATGATGGCTTTCCAATTGGATCCCTACTCACTATTTAGGGTAAGGTAAAGTATATCTAATAGAATATTTGATTTGTTGATAATGACTACATTTGTACTAAATCTAACATTGTGGAGTTAATTTAAAGTTCATGGGCTATTTAAATGTCTTCTCCGCAGGCAGATGTTCTCAAAACATGTTTGCAATTTTAATTTTAAGTAGACATGAGTGAGTGGATTCTAAGCAAATCAAATATGTCATAAATTTCCTAAAAATTCAGCTTCCAACCAAATCTGAATCTATTGCAATTTGATTCCGAGAAATGAGACCCCACAGTTTGGCAGAACTAGCTGTGGTGGTCATACTTACCTGATCCCCATCAATGAGTTCTGGCTCTCACTCCAGGTCCGCAGGTCTCTCTATGTCAACATCTGATTTGACATGATTCATGTGACTTCTCCAGCCAATCATTGGCCACAGCACTGACGCATCGCTTGTGCAGCACGTGACCCAGTCACTCTACTGCCATTGACCCGGGTCAGATCCAGCCAAATCAAATTTGCAGAAGCTCAATATTCTCTAGTGTTAAGTTCTGTTGACATCTGTGTAGGGTTTTAGGTTATAAATAGAAAGAACAATGCAGTCCTGAATCAGCCACACAAGAGATACAAACACCACTCAAAAACTCTGTGGGCTTATAATGGGTCCATTGTGATTCCCTTGGGGTGTCCATCATTTTAGTTAGAAAAATGGTTTTGCATGATGCACTGTTTTTCCTGTTCAAGTATGGTGGAATTTGATGGAGCATCTGATACAGATATCAATGGAACATTGAACAGTATTTATCATCTATCCACCAATCGAATGCACATGATCAGTAATAAATGCATGATCACTGGGATTTTAACTGCTAGGATTCCCACCAGTCACAAGAATGGAGGTTCTATACCCCAATTTGAATGGAGAAGTGGTCATGCACACCTAGTAGCGCTCCATTTAATGTTTCTAAAACTGACAGGGTGAATAAAAAGCAGCATTGGACCATTGTGTGAATGTGTGCCCTCTGCTCTATTTACATGGGGGACCCAGGACACCAGTTCTTGTCATGGCGGCGGTCCCTGGGCTCAGACCGTCAGCAATCATACATTGATTGCCTATCCTGTAGTTAGGTAATAAATGTCTGAGGTTCCACACTTGTAATGTTCACTTCTCCACTCAGTATTTCAGTACTCTGTTCCAACAGAAGAGCATATTACCATAATGCTGGTTACGGTTATTACTCTTGCAGCAGTATTTTTCTGGCAAAAAGATTTTAAAGAGTAAAAATGTGATCAGTTTAACTGATACAGAAAAAAATGTGGTGTGAAAGAGTCCTTGTTAACTACTTCCCATCCAACTATCAGGGGTATTAATGAAAATGTGTGTAAGGGCTCATGTATGTACATGACTATATTATACTTACCCATTCACTTCCGCAGTCCCACAAAAGGCTTTAGCAACTATAGCGTGATGATGCCTGTTCCTCACCAGTGGCTAAAATTCATGCAAAAAACAAAAATGTAAAAAAAAAAGTAATTCAGCTTATATTTTGTTTTTTGAACCAAGTATAGCAAAAAAAGGACAAATGAGAGTCAGTTATCATGTTGTAAGCCAAATATTGCTTAAACTTGAGAACAGTCTGTGATCACTCATGCCAAAATTGTGTCCCTAGCTAAGCCTCATCAACAACTTAGAGAACATCTCAGCAGTGAAACTCGTGTCACAGGTTGTGAAGCACTAAACTAAAATATTCAACATCAGGCATTAACCTCAAAAAGTCTAGACCAAATACCTTAAACAACAGGGTAAATTATGGTTAACGAATATGTGTGTGTACGGTAAGTGCTTCTATACAAATTACCTAGCATTACAAAACTTTTCTTTTTGTCTTTTATAGTATACCGGCCTAAAAGCTATTACAAACACTAAGTTCAAGAGCCCACCGATTTGTATAAAAAAGGAGTTAGCTGCCCGCAGTGGAACCAAACTGAAAAAACCTGGTAATAAAGGTACCGTATATACACAACTAATCATTGTAGTTTCAGGTTATCAATTCAATGAGAAAAAGACATGTCCTCATCCGAGCCTCATTTTTTGCGGGTCAGATGCTGATCCATTTACTTCAATTGGGCCCGCATAAGATGCGGTCAGCATATTCATGTGCTGTCCGTATCTGTTTGTCCGATCCGCAGCCCTCCAAAAATATAGAACATGTCCTATTCTTGTCCACAAAATACAGGGCAGGCCATTCCGTTCTGCAAATTACAGAATGCACAAAGCCAGTCTACATTTTTTGCTGATTCGCAATTTGCAGACCGCAAAAACGGCAATGGCCATGTGCATGAGCCCTTAAAGTGTAACTATTTTGCTATTGTGTAGGGACAGAGATTATTTTAATGTTTTATTTTGGGAAATAGTTATTTATAGTAGAAAAACTTGGATCTTTTCAGAGAGCTTTCATAACAGTACAGTGCTGCACTGACTAGGAAGACAGGCTAGGCTGGGCGCTACTGGTCGTCTGCCCTCACTGCTCCCTCATATATTAGTGGGGACAATACAGTCATAACTAGAAATGAGCGAATCTATTCATCGATTCGTTGATTCATATCGAATCTTGGAAATTTTTAGCTGCGAAGCGAATATTAGGTGATTCGCTTCGGCTTTGTACGCATTCGCTAGTTGTCCTATAAATTATATGTTATTGCTACGTATAAGTTACTCTATACGCTGGTGCATACGAATTCAATTCATTAGCGAAATTTTACTGTTAGTTCGTTTATCGTGCGCAAAAGTCTGGGAAAAAAGCGGTCACCTGACCTAGTGGGCAGGGCTTGCTCTGATTGGCTCAGACTTGGTAAGCCAGTGACGCATCACTTCTGCTGCGACTGCTGAGACGAGCAAAAGCACTGTGTGTGAAGTTCTGAGACTCTGAGACCTGTTTTGTGAAAATTGGGGTGTAATTGCTCTGGGAATCCATATTACAGATATCAGGGATACTGCAGGGCAAGTGCAGGGCAAGTTCATGGCTAGTAATTAATCAGGCAGGGAGAGAGAGACAGGGAGAGATAGGGAGATACAGGGACAAAGACCAGCTGCAGGGCCACAGAGTGAATTGAAAAATGTCTGGAACGGATAAGCAAAAGGGGTCCAGTTCCAGGCAGACCTCGAGTTCTAAAAAAAAGGAGAAGGTGGCACATGGCAGAAGTGCCAAAGGACCTGTAGCCGGAGCATCTACTAGTAGTATTTGCAATACTTGGCCGTTGTTCCACCAGGCTAACCCACCAAGGAGCAAAATTGTAGTGGAGGAGAAAGTGGATGAGGTAGTGGAATGGATGGCACGCTCATCTCAGTCTGCATCTGTCATCTCCTGATACAGTATCCATATGAAGCCAGGGGTCAGACTCAAAGGATTCCTCCTGCTCCACCATTCCTCTCCAGCAAAGCCCTTCATTTTCGTACGCAATTTGTACGCTTATGCGTACGTGTTCAAAGAGGTTGCATACCTTTTTACCTGAACGTTTGTTATTAGTGCGCTAAAAGCCATATAATTACGTATATTTTGTACGCAAATTCAACAAATCTATTCGTCAAAAATACGAATCGTAGGAAAAGTTCGGCAAATGTTCGCCGAATAAAATTTTGCATGATTCGCTCATCTCTAGTCATAACTTTAAATGAAATATATATTTATACATTTAGTTCCTGCTCACTGATCAGCATGGCCAGCGCTGTCAGTGTGAGTTCTTCTCCTGTATTCCCAGCTCGCTGAGCAAGCTGCCAGAAGAAGCAGTAAGCGCTTGCTACTGGCTATGAAGGGAGATAGGGTGAAGCTATTTTACTGTATCGGGCTCTTCTCTCTCTGCAACTGCTGCTCACTCTGCTATTTTTTGATAGGGCAAGACAGTGTAGATGATATCATGCTTGGCCCTGTCATTCATATTGGAGAGGGCTTGCCTGTTTCTGAGACAGCAGAGCCTCTAGGTGTAATGGTAATGCCCCCATTGCTCTTAGAGGCTTATTTGCATATATTAAAACATCATTTTTCTCAGCAATGAACATGGGACCAACACAGATGCCTTCAGCTGCCAAGCACACATGCAACAGGTCAGCCAGTATCATAGGAACAAAACTGCTGACAGATGCATTTTAAAAGAAACCTGTCATTATGATTCTGGACTATTATCTGAAGTAATACATGAGTGGTATTTCACATAAGGAATCAGGATTGACATTTTTAATTTTCCTACTTCCTCTAATTCCTCCACTGTCAGCACTCAAAGCTGCGCTGAAAAATAAAGTTTGGACTGTGCCATGCTAACATAATGGAGAAGACTACTGTGCACATGCACAACAGTCCTGACAATAGTATTTTAGTACAGCTTTAAACCTGACTCACTGCAGTATCAATCATTTATTACTGTAGATAATAGTCCAAGATCCCGTCGACAGATTCCCTTTAAGCCCCCAAATTAATATAGACCCTTTGAACCCCAAATTAATTTAGAACCCTGAACCAGACCTTCAAAACTAATTCAAAGGCCAGACTCAGACCCCCAAAATTGTTTAGTCACACAGTCAGATCTACAGTTTAATTCAGGCCCTGATTCAACTCCCCAAAATTGAAACAGACCGTAGACTCAGACATCCAAAATTAATTCAGATCCCAAACCTATATCCACAATTTACTTACAACCCAGATTCAGACTAAAATTCATAAAGATCCTAGACTCAGCTCCAAAATGAATTCAGTCCACACTCAGTCCAACAAAACTAATTCAAACCCCAGATTCAGACCCCCACAACTAACATTCCCAAATTTAAAACAGATTCCAGATTGAGACCCCCAAAATTAATTGAAACCCCAGGCTTTGATCCCTAAATTTAAAGGGAACCTGTCATCTCCGAAACACCCCTGAAATAGAGTAAGTGGTGTATAATGTAAGTGATGCTGAATCCGAATATGTAAGTTTTATCTTCATACTCACTTCCATTCCGACGCTGTGCTCCCACAAACCTTCAGTAAAATGCACTCACTGGACTCCGGTGCTCACTCACATAATGGAGACGACTGAAAGAAGAGTCCAGTGAGTGCATTTTACTGCTGGTTTGTCAGATCACAGCGTCAGAATGGAAGTGAGTATGAAGATAAAACTTACATTTTCGGATTCAGCATCACTTACACTATACAACACTTACTCTAGTTCAGGGGTGTTTCGGAGATGACAGGTTCCCTTTAAAGGGGTTGTCTCACCTCATAAAATGGCTCCCGTAATGCCCAACCTGTCAATAGAAGCCACTTGCTAATATAGGTCCTTTAGCCAAACTTCCTAATTTTGGATATATTTAATGAATTCTTCAACCCCTCTAGGTGCGGTGGCCATGCTTGCTCACTGCCAGACATGGCTCCGTCCTCTATAGTGGCCGGGATTGTGGTAGCGTGCATAGACATGCAGTCACACCAACTCCTGTCCTGGCCAACTCACATCAGCACTGGTATTCTGTGTAGAACTGCTTCAGGACATTCATGGTATTCCTGGAGTTTTTTCTACACAACTACCCCTGCCCCCCCCCACCCCCCCGCCCCCGCCACCAGCAGCTTTTAGCTGCTCACAGACAGAAAGTATTACAGGTCCAGCGATTGCTCAATAGTCCTGAATCTGTAACACACTTCATTACTGCCAGCTGACATCATGTGACTGATGACATGTAATAAACTTCTAGACGCTCCATCAAAGCACAGTTATCTCTATGCAAATATAGAGATTGGAGGCTGCTAATGAAAACGCCTCACTAAACACAGGTTGGCCTGTGTCTTCAATCAAACTAGGAGTCATCTGTCCCCTAAGCAGCAGATATTTCAGGGCTGGGGAACAGTAGCAATCCTGAACTTCTGAGCTGAGACAACCCCTTTAACTCAAGCCCCAGACGTGGGCAAACAGTTTAATTCAGATCCTAGAATATAATTGATGCAGGCCCAAGACTCAGACCCCTAAAATGAATTCAGATCCTAGACTCAACCCCCCAAAATTTATTGAAATCCCATGCTCAGCCAATTCATTCAGATCCAGAATGAAACAACCCAAAATGAATAAAGATCCCAGATTAAAGCTACTTTCACACTTGCACTTTCCCTTTCCGCTATTGAGATCCATCATAGGATCTCAATAGCGGAGGAAAATGCTTCCGTTTTGTCCCCATTCATTGTCAATGGGGACAAAACTGAACTGAAAGGAGTGAACTAGAATGCATTTTGTCCGTTTGGTTGCATTCCCATGCCAGACAGAAAAACGCTCTAAGCAGTGTTTTTCTGTCCAGTATGGGATGCGGAGCAAGATGGATCTGTCATGACACACAATGTAAATCAATGGTGCTGGATACGTTTTCTCAGACACAAAAGACAATGGTTTTAGTGCCGGATCCATCATGGCTATTTTAGAGATAATAACGGATGCAGCCAGTTGTATTATCATGATGGAAGCATTTTAGCTGATCCATGACAGAAATGTGAGCAAAAATGCAAATGTGAAAATAGCCTAAGACTTCAAAATTTATTTAAACCCTAGACTCGGATGCCGACAAATTAATCTAAACCACAGAATCCCAAATTAAATTCAAGCCAAGATTTGGCAGGATATCACTCACCACATACAATTTTGCTGTTTGGTGGCTCCTTCGAGAATTAGAATAACATGGCATGGTGAGAATGGGACAGGCAGTGGTATCCGGCTAAGCAGTATCAGTGCTTTACAATGCAGGCAGACATCACCTTCTGGGCAGGTGGCTCTGTAACCTGTCGACCATATCTAAATGACCCTTGTGGACTTACATTAGATATAAGCAATGTCCCACTGACGTGTACGAGCACCTCCCTACTCCTACTATGAAAAGCAGATAAATACATGAATTAGGTCAGGAAAGTGCCATCCCAAAATATTTCTACACTAGGTACCCTGCTGGCTGGTCACACTGTCTTTTGCCAGTCCAAAACCCTTTACCATGACAATCTAAAGTGCAAGGCTTGTACTATATTCAACTACTACATCCAAAGCTTCTGGCCTGTAGCATTTGGACCCCACATCGCCACGTGCAAAGCTCCTGATGTTTTTCTATATGAACTCAGCCCCATCATGTTCAAATCTCTGTACTATACGCCCCCCCATCACATACAGTACAAGTCTCATGGGTTGTACCATATGAACCCCACCACATTACATCATCAACCCTCTTTTTACCCTCTTTTTTAAAATTACATGACCTTGTTTTAACATTTAATGCATGAGGTTGTTTTAACATTTCATTGATGTAGCTGTATTCTATCTTTTGAGTGACATAAATGAAAAAAGTAATTCGGCCAATTCAGGAATATGCAATATGTACAATACAATACAAGACTACTGTGTTTTAAGTTGTAAAAAAACACAGGGATTGTGTTATTTTGTATTGTACATATTAAAAATCCCATCTAGATGCACACTTTAAAAAACATCTTTATACTTTTACATTTCTGTGTTTTACTGTGATTGATATTATACTATTCTAAGTTGGGGGAGGGTGGCAAAGTATATTTGAATTCTGCACACTATTACTTGCTACACTTTTAAGTAATATTTAAGTAATTTTAATGCAATCTTACATTTTCTTGGAAAAGAGAAAGAGATACACGAGCATTTCACACGAAGACACTTTCCAGACAGCTGGTTTTTTGAAGTCGTTCCTGTGGAGTAAGTAATAATAATAATAATGTCACCTTACAGCAATTTAGATTGACAGCTACTGCCTTCAGCCAGTTTAAGCTATAGTTTAGCAATCGGTATTACAGCTGTAATAACAGGACATACTGTAGTTCTGCTCAAATTAACTTATGGGTAAGTACATCTTTGAAGGCATTTTTTATTATTACTGTATTGTACTGATTTTGAGCTAAAATCATTTTTCCACTTGGTCTTCATTAAAACTTTTGAGCCCCTTTCTCTACACAACTTTGAGATTCTCTAGTAGCATGCTTTGCATTTACTATTTTCCATCATGCAGCTCAGCTGACAGCTCCTTATCTGTGATCTCTGACCTCCTAAACACTTATTATAGCTCACTTCTTATCTTACAATATTCTATTCCTATCTTACAAAGAGGAAGTGAAAGTATGATTTAGGCTACTTTCACACTAGCGTTTTATAATTCTAGTACTGAGTTCCATCATATGGGCTCAATACCGGAATAAAACACTTCAGTTTTGTCCCCATTCATTGTCAATGGGGGCAAAACTGAACTGAAGACAACGGAATGCTCCTAGAAGCATTCCGTTCCGTCTTCAGACCGGAGAGCAAACCGCAGCATGCTGCGGTTTGCTCTCCGGTCCAGGCATCCGCACCAAGACGGATCCGGAATGACCCCCAATGAAAGTCAATGGGGACGGTTCCGTTTGGTGTGATACAATGGTGAACGGATCCGTCCTCCATTGACTTTCAATGGAGTTCATGACGGATCCGTCACCTGCACACATACATACATACACATATACAGACATACCCATATACAGACATACACATAAACATACACAGACATATACACCTACAAATACACATACATACTTACATGCTCCTGGCAGGTCACCATAGCGCAGGAGGAGCAGGACGGCACACACATAGGACTATTCCACCCGGCGCCCAGCAGAGGGCGCTGTGGGGAATCGCCCTATGTGCGTGCCATCCTGCTTCTGTACTGTGCTGTGAAGACCTGCCGGGAGCATGTAAGTATGTGTATTTGTACAGTACAGACCAAAAGTTTGGACACACCTTCTCATTCAAAGAGTTTTCTGTATTTTCATGACAGAAAATTGTAGATTCACAGAGTGTGCAAAGCAGTAATCAAAGCAAAAGGTGGCTACTTTGAAGAACCTAGAATATAAGACATATTTTCAGTTGTTTCACACTTTTTTGATAAGTATATAATTCCACATGTGTTAATTAATAGTTTTGATGCCTTCAGTGTGAATCTACAATTTTCATAGTCATGAAAATACAGAAAACTCTTTGAATGAGAAGGTGTGTCCAAACTTTTGGTCTGTACTGTATGTGTGTATGTACTGTGTGACATGTGTGGGGCCGCAGCGTGGCTCCGGCCCCACACATGTCCCTGCGGCAGCACGGATCCGGCAGCACCCTTCACCTGCCTGATCCATGCTGCTGCTAATGTGAAAGAGGCCTTACACAGCTAGACAAACAGTTAACCCTTTGTGACAGAACATCTGAATATATTTAATAAAGATTAATTGAAAAAGATTTTTAGCCCAAAATGAGTAAAATACAAAAAAAATCACCCCCGAAGGTGTTCATAGCCTTTTAATCATTATGTAGTTTTAGCAACAGGTAAGTGAATTTCCTTGAGATTGGTTTTGATTATTAGAGGTAAGATATTTTATTGTTTTTAAATTATTGAGCAGGTAGAGTGAAGCATTACTACTACATGCAGTCCTAATAGCTTGTTGGGACTGATATTACTTTATTTATCCTGGCGTGATATTTGTTCTACAGCTCAGATGGACACACTGTACTGAATCGAACTACGCCACACAGCATCACTAAGTGGGTGACTGATGCCATCTGCTTAAGCAACACCGGTTTTGCCATTGTCACGGGCGTTGAGCTCACCACCTTCCAACCTTACTTCATTGACCTGATTGTTCCCTACTCTGTAGTACAAGGAGAGAAATTTACGATACAAGCCGTGGTATTCAGCTATGCAAAGAATTGTATTCTGGTAAGAAAGATGCTGCTAAATCTAAAAATTACAGCTGAAAATGTTTGACAGCATCCATTTTCTGGTAGTGTATTAATGACAACAAAAAATCAAGAAATTAGTAAACTGAAAGTTCGGTATTTATTATGATTAGAGATGAGCGAATCTATTCGCCGCTTCGTAGATTCGATACGAATCTTTGTTATTTCCTACACCGAAGCGAATCCGAATCTTTTCAGATTCGCTTCGGAAGATTATTCTTAAATCTTTGTACGCTAACGCTGCGTATGCATCACATAATTTGTACGCTAATGCTACGCATCTCATAATTTGTACCCTAATGTGTACAGTACGTATTCAGTTAAGTAGCGTACTGGTGGCCGAATGAGGAGCTGAGCGGACGCAAGGCTAGCTCCAGAGCCTGCAAGACTTATACAGCTGCCCACAGCATTAAAAAAAACACCACAGCACGACCAGAAAGCTTTGGGAAAATCTCTGGACCCACACCTCACCTCAAATATGGGCCGTACAAGATGAAAGGAGGAAACTCCAAGTAAGATTGAGGTCTTCAGCAGGGCTGCCGGAGGCATCCAAGATGGCGCCCGCTCTCCACACCACGCAGCACAGGAGAAGCTGCCCGACACAGCTCCCTTTACAGCGCGCCTCACGAACATAGGAGAAAGATCTCCTTCAACTCCAAAAGGTAAGCCCACCTTTGCAGCACCATCCCCATCCAAAATACCTCAATTTACAGCTATCCCCCACTACCAGAACATGCTGCAAGATGCCACCTCTCTATTTAATGAGGGAATCCCACCACAGGAGAAAAAACCACAAGCTAATTGCTCCCATTCATCCACCAACGTTTCTAACCAATCTTTACCAGTCACAGAATCCACTTTAAGGTCCTTACTGTCAGACCTGAGACACTCCATGCAAAAAGATATAACTTCTGCGTTTACCGCCCTGCAAAAAGATTTTACTCAAATCGAAGAAAGAACGTCTCATATTGAGAATAACATGGAAGAATTTACTAATGCCCACAACCAGTTGGTGGACGCACATAATGATGTTGAGGATGACATATCAGCATTGAAACTCAAACTAGCGGATCTTAAGGACCGCTCAAGACGCAATAATTTGTGTTTCAGGGGAGTCCCGGAAACTATTGAGCATGATGTTATTAAGGACTTCCTTACAGATTATTTTGTTGCACAAATTCCAAATGCAGAATAAAGAGATCTATTAATTGACAGAGTGCACAGAATTCCTAAACCTAGAAGTGCCCCCAGTGCCGCACCCAGAGATATCATTGCCAGACTGTAATTCTATCACCACAAGCAGCATCCTCTGCACAAGATCTTCCTGAACGCTTCAAGAACATTTTAATATTCTCTGACCTTTCAGCAGCAACGCTAAATAGACGCAGAGAATTTTTGACTGCCACTAAAATCCTTCGGGATCACAATATCCCTTATAAATGGGGGTACCCAGTAAAGCTCCTAATCTTCAAAAACGGCATAACCCACTCAATCTCCTCTCCAAGCGACACTATGAAATTACTCCAAAAATGGTCACTAGCTTCGGTAGACGAAGACAGCAACTCGCCCATCAAGAATAGACCACCTACTCTGGCCAAAGAATGGACCTGAAAACTTTGTTGGATGAGAAAGGACTTTTCCCACCCGTCTCAAAGGACATATCATTTTAATTAGTTAAGGGTCACTTGACTGAGTTATTTAAATACACTTATTGTTGCAGGTCTCATCGGAGATGATTTACCTGTCTTTTTTCTGTATTTCGCCTCCATTGATATCTGGATAATCTGGTATCAGTTGGTTCTCTTTGAACCGGACATTGATTTATTGTACGGTTATAGTCAAAGTTAGATTGTTTTTTATAACATTGTCTATCTTACCTATCTTTCTCTTCTGTTTTAATGTTTTTCTTTCCCTTCACATTTCCCCATAACCTTCAAGTTACGAAGTAGCTTAATAATTTTCATATTTTAGTATTTTCATTTTTCTTTTACTGTCCGCGGAGCAACTGCGTTATCCTTACATTGAGGTGCCTGCACCGGCTCTGTAGATTCTTGTATTATCTGCTTTGCACTTCCTTCACTGCCAGCGATGGTTATCAAAATTTCTTTAATTAATGCCAATGGACTAAACAGTCCCTTCAAAAGATCTCTTTTATGGAAAGAAGTTAATTCCCTTAAAAGTGACGTAATCTGCATTCAAGAGACTCACTTGAACGAGTCTGATACTCATAGACTTAATCATAAAAAAATGTACCAACTTATTTACATCACCTGCAGTGAACAAGAAATGAGGGGGGATTATCGCAGTCAAAATTTCCCTTTCTTTTCAAATGATCCAAAACAAAATTGATACCGAAGGGAGATATATTATACTTGTTTGTAACATCAATAACACAATAGACACCTTAGTTTCCTTGTACGCTCCTAACACAAACCAGTTTGCATTTATCAAAGAAGTAATTTCCTCTGCCCTATCTATCAAACAAGGCTCCCTAATTATATGTGATGACTTTAATTTACCGCCATCACCTTATATTGACAAATCAAACCACACAAATTCTCATCATTTGGTGCGCACACAAGCCTTTTATAAGAGGCCACCTTATTCGCATTTCAGCCTTTTTAAAAAAACAGACGCACCCGAACTGAACAATTGTGTGCATCCATAACCAACTTAGAAGCCATGCACAAAACAAATCCTTCCCAAGCAATATTAAATCAATTTAAAGATTTACGGTACAAACTATATCAGCTTTTCCAAAATAAATTTGAATATAACCTGAGGAAATCTGAAGCTAATTATTACTCACAAGGAAACAGAGCGAGTACAATATTGGCTAATAAGATTAAAACCGCCCAAGTCAGAAAAAAAAAATCAATTTATTTACAACTCTTGCAAGAAAAAGATCATAAATCCCCAAGGCATTTCTAACATGTAAGCTGACTACTATTTGACTTATATAACCTTAAAGACAATAATTCAGTACCCCAGCCAGATCTCATTAATAAATTTCTATTGGACATCTCTTTGCCAAAATTGTCCCCTGACCAACTAGCGCAAATCAACAAACCAATTAAAATTACAGAAATAACTAAAATTATCAAAACAACCAAAAACAATAAATCTCCTGACCACGACAGACTGTCTAATGAATGCTCCAAAATGTTTGCAAAAATACTACCTCCCCAGCTTCTATCTACATTCTCCCATATAATATCCATTGGGAATATACAACCTGAGATACTTCCGGCCACTATAGTGGCCCTCCCTAAACCAGGAAAATCTCCTGATCATCCAGGGAATTTTCGACCTATTTCCCTCCAAAATGCCGACCTTAAAATCTATTCTAAACTGTTGGCCAACAGACTGTCTCCCCTGATTGCACACCTGGTCCACCATGATCAGGTAGGTTTTGTAGACTAATGCTTTTTCCAGATGTATAATAGACGTTATCTATGTGGCAGAGGCGAAACGATCCCTATCTCTAGATGCAGAGAAGGCATTCAATCGAGTACATTGGGGGTATCTTGAGGCAGTACTATCGAAATTTGGCATATTAGGCCAATTTGCCAAGGCTATATGTGCACTTTATACAAAACCCTCAGCTAAAGTATTAATAAATGGAATGTTATCCAACCAATTCCCAATTAATAACGGAATTAGACAGGGCTGTCCCCTCTCTCCTATTATATTTGCACTAGATATACTCTACTTGCATATTTCAAAGGGGATCCTAACAAACACTGGATTTCTGTTGAAAAATGCCTTTCCTTACAGAAAGATCCCTGCGCTCTTAAGACTCCTCCTACAGTCCAAGCAGCACTTGAATCATGGACTTTAATGACAACTAAAGCAGGCCTTATCTGGGAAGCCCTTTCCGAACTTCCCTTGATGGCCATTGGGAGATGTATCCAGGATTTGAATATTCATCATTGGGATGAACTGGGAATTAAAAAACTAGGAGACTTTTTAACCAACGAAGCTGTAGTATCCTTTACGGATTTACACCTGAAATTCAAAAATTCCTCATAAGGAATTCTTTAAATACCTACAAATCAAGCATTTCCTGTCTGGGTTGAGTCTCCCAGTGAATGTCGAGGCCTCCCATTTGCAAAGATTGTTACAAAACCCGTTAACCAATCTTTAAGCTTTATCCCTCAGTTATTATTTCATGACGGAGAGATTGGATTCTTCACTATCCCTTTTACTTCAGAAATGGAATCTGCATTGGATATTACTGTATCCTCAGAGCAATGGGAGACTGCGTTTTCTATCATGTGCGCCTCATCCAAATGTGTTAACCATCTAGAAAACTCTAGAAAAATTATTTACAGATGGTATTATACTCCCCATAGACTATCTAAAATGTACCCTTCAACTTCTCATGTGTGTTGGAGATGTTCGGTCAAGAATGCAAATATCGAACATATATGGTGGGAATGCAAGGAAATTAAACCCGTCTGGAACTCAATTAATATAATACCATCTCAAATTTGCAAAAATCCCATTTCCCTATCAATGGCACAAAGCCTTCTCTCTATTGATCTAGATTCCTTCCCAAACTCCTATCGTACAGTAATCATTCATATAATTATAGCTACTAGAATGAAAATTGCCGACTATTGGAAGAACCCAAAACCCCAGGGCCGGCGTTAGGGGGGGGCAAACTGGGCCCCGATCCTCTAAGGGGCCCCTTGCTTCAGTCCCGATGGCAGCGTTCAGATCGCAGATGTTTGAACTGTCGAATTTCCCTGCTCTGACTCCATATATGGATGTGTCCATATATGGAGTTAGTGTTACCAAGATGAAAGGAGTTGTTTCCAAGCATGGTCACTATTCTTGGGGACACCCTATGTGTATATAAATCTAATTGTGACTCTATTTTTGAACTGTTTCTGTGGGGATCTGAACTCACATCCTTCTACATTACAGGCAGGAACCTTAACCACTAGAGCTCAGTGTTAAGCAAGTGGTGAAAAACCTCATAGAAGTTTTTCTCCTATAATACCATAGAAACTTCTATGAGGTTTTTAATGCAAGAGAAACCTCTATGAGTTTTTTCAGCACTAACTTAGCATTGAACTCTATAGCCCAGTGGTTAAGGTTCTTGCCTTTATTGTAGTTGGTTGGGAGTTCAAATCCCCACAGAAACATTTTAAAAAAGAGGCCAAATAAAACTTAAATACATAGGGTGTCCCCAACAATGAAATGTTTGATTTTATTGCAATTTTTTTTGCGCAAAACGTAAAATATGATCAAATAACACCCATATTAACCCACACAATCCTTTTTAACTTGTGTAACCAGTATTTTTGTTGGGAAAGGTGGCAACCCTAGCAGCACCCGTTCATTAGGACTCACTTTGTAAAAAATTATCACGATGTTCTGAACCTCATAATTTTTTTATAATTATTTCTATGGAGATGTCTGGGGGCTCATTTCTTGCGGGGCGATCTGTCATTTCTGACAGTACCATTTTGGGGTGTGTATGACTTGATCACTTTTTATTAAATTTTCTTGGGAGATAAAGTGATGAAAAAAACGTGTATTTTGCGTTTTCGCATGCGGCGATACCCATAATGCTATTTTTATTTTGTGTTTTTTTGTTTTGGGGAATGGGGTGATTTTAATTTTTAAGGTGTTTTCAAAACTTTTTTTACTTTTTTTTTAATTTATTTTTTCTTAAGTCCCCCAAGTGGACCACAACTTACAATCATCAGTAATTTGCTCTTAGGCCTCTCACACACGAACGTTGTGCTTTGCGGTCCGCAAATTGCGGATCGGAGCCCACAAAAAATACTGTTGTGTGAAAGAGGCCTTAGTCTGTATAGAAATCACTATATCACAGTTCAGTGCTGCCATCTAGTGGCCTGAACTGGGATATACCAACAATAAGCCTGGAAGCCTAGTACAGCCTGAAGCTTATTTATAGAACAGGGTGGTTTTCCCAATCTCCGCTGGGGGAAAGTACGCCTGAAGAGGAATCCCGCGCTTCAGGTTTTTAACACTCTCAGATGCCGTGAGTGAGGGGAACTCACTGCTGTGACAGGAGGGGGCATGTGGTGTATTCTGGGGTCATGAGGGTGAAGAACTGTGTGAGGAGCTTCATGGGGTGTAAATCTGTGAGGGAGTGCCGGAATCGACAAAATGTGACTGTGTTCTTAGTACATTATTACAATATTTGGGGCCCCACTTTTGATTTTGCCCAGGGCCATATTTTTTCTAAAATCAGCTAACGGAAATAATTAACTCTGTCAACGATAACTGTCTCTATGAGATGATCAGTGCTTCAATTACCAATTAGCCACATTTAAGGTTAAAGGGTTTTTCTCATTTTAGACAATGGGGGCATATCGCTAGGATATGCCCCCATTGTCTTATAGGTGCGGGTCCCACCGCTGGGACCCGCACCTATCTCCAGAACGGAGCCCCCGAAATGAATGAGGGCGCACTGCGCATGCGCAGCCGCCCTCCATTCATTTCTATGGGGCCGCCGAAAATAGCCGAGCGCTGGCTCGGCTACTTCCGTCGGCTCCATAGAAATGAATGGGAGCGCACCGCGCATGCACGGCCCGGCTCCCATTCATTTCTATGAGCGGCGCGGGGAGCGCTGCGCCTGGAGGACCCCAGGTTTCCGGGGGTCCGGCCACCACCAGGCGCAGCGCTCCCCGCTCCGTTCTGGAGATAGGTGCGGGTCCCAGCGGTGGGACCCGCACCTATAAGACAATGGGGGCATATCCTAGCGATATGCCCCCATTGTCTAAGATGAGAATACCCCTTTAAATGGCATGACTGGCTCCACTCTCAATTTAACAAAATTGGCATTGTGATGTAATGCTGATCATAATATTCCTTGTCACTTTTTCTTTCCTTCTTTTCTTTCTTTTATTCACAATCCCTTTTCTTCTTCAGTTATAATCTTATTTTGTAATGATATTGTATTGTTCCGTTTTTTCTTTATGTCCCTTTGTTAACGGGACTAGAGGACCATGCAAGATCAAATTGCTGTTTAAAAAAAGAAAATAACAGAATGCATATTCTTGTATGTAAATCTTTATTTTATTATTGAAAATCAATAAAACATATGTTTAAAAAAAAAGTTAAGTAGCGTACTTTTCATGTATGTTTGTTATTTGTGTGGGCTAAGACAATAATACGCTAAAGCTTTGTACGCACTTTGTACACTCATGCGTACGTATTCGCAGGAATGTTCGCAGAACACGAATATTTTTAACGCAACTTGGACCGGATCGAATCTTATCCGAGGCAAATCTTTTTAAGAATTCGGCGAATATTCGCTGAAGCGAATCTTTGAAGATTCGCTCATCTCTAATTATGATTACAAAAAGTCTAGCAGCAACAACGCAGTAAGTCTTTTCATTCTTTACTTATCATATTTCCATTCTTATTACAACAGATTGTCGTGTCACTGCCTGATTCAGAGGAATTTGCAACAGTCAAGAACAGGGAGCAAGCCAGATGTGTCTGCGAGGGGCATTCACACAGTTTCACCTGGGATGTTACAGCAGTGAAACCAAGTACTGTATTCATTTACACCAAATTATATTTTCAATTTAAAATCTGTCAGCAGATTTGTTCCTATGCCGCTGGCTGACCTGTTACATATGCGCTTGGCAGCTAAAAGCATCTGTGTTGGTTCCATGTTGATATGTGCCCACATTACTGAGAAAATTATGTTTTATTATATGCAAATGAGCCTCTAGAAGCAACGGGGGAGTTGCCATTACACCTAGAAGCTCTGCTCTCTCTGCAACTGCCGCGCCCCTTGAAACTTGGTTGACAGGACCAGGCGTGATTATGTTCTCATTGCCTGGCCCTGTCAAGTCCAGAGGATGCGGCAGTTGCAGAGAAAGCTAAGCCACTAGGTGTAACAGCAACACCCTCATTGCTCCTAGACTCATTTGCATGTATTAAAACTTCATTCTTCTCAGCAAGGCAAGCATATATCAACATGGGACCAACACAGATGCCTTCAGCTGCCAAGTACACATGTATCATAGGTACAAATGTACTGACAGATGTCCTTTTAACTTTAAAAGGCTATTCCAGTATAAGTATTCCACTAAATAGATAATAACTGTCAGTTTGTGAGGGTCCGATCAGAACTGTTGACACACTCACTTTAAAGTAAATCCTCACACTGCACTGACCCCAAAGCTGTGACAACACATGCATACACACATTAGTACATACATGTACTATTGAATATCCATTAGGTAAGTAAGGAACAAGTGTTAGAGTGTGTAAAGGAGTAAGAATAATTTAAGAAAATCTATTGATGTTTATGCTTTATGTTCTGTACTCATTTAAGAATGATCTGAATTCATATCTAATATATTTTTCAGAAACCCTGAAGGTCCATGTGGACAGTGGTTCTCTAGAGGTTGATGGGAAATGTACTGAGGATCCTTTACTGATAAAAAGTGATCATCGAGATGATTCTGTTGAGAAAACCATTGTGGTCAAGGTAAGTTCTCCATTGTAAGACAGCGGAGACCTACTGTGATTAAAGATGAAGGAGACTTTTTCTTTGTTACGCAGTGATAAAAAAAAATCCTGGACAACCCCTTTAAGACATTTAGGTCAAACTGAAAGCTGAAAAATAATGTCAATAAGGTAAAAAATTTAATTGTTTCAGAAATTAATAGCCACTGTTTCAGTATTTATTCATTCAGGGTCACATATCTGATGTATGCCTACCCCTGTATCCAAATTACTTTGTTCAAGGCCTAGGCATGTAGACCCCAAGGAACTGTATATAACCTGCCAGCCCCTCTATACCACTGCCAAGAGATATCCAAATGACTCCAGTAATTCATTTTTGCTTTACTTGTTAGCCAAGGGGACATGAAGAGGAAAAGACACAGACATTCATTATATATCCGCCAGGTAAAAAAATACATATAGCATGTCATTTATTTACTTCTATAAAAACTAGCTTAATTGGCAAGACTTATCAACACTAGTGCAAAGGAAAACTGGCTTAGTTGCCCATAGCAATCAATCAGATTACACCTTTCATTTTTTAGAGCGCCTCTAGAAAATTAAAGGTGAAATGTAATTAGTTAACAAGTTTTCCTTTGTGCCAGTTTTGATAAATTTCCCCTATTGTGTTTTCCCCATCTTACAACTTTCCTGAACAAAATATATCTGCCTATATTCACATGACTATTTGTGTCCGCATCTGATCTGCATTCACTTCTATGGTTCTGCAAAAATTGCGTAAAGTACACTGATGTCATATGTGTGCTGTCCAAATCAGTCTGTCCGTTCTGCAAATTATAGAATATGTTGTATTCTTGTGCGTTTTGTGGACTAGAATAGGCATGTCTTTAATAGGACCCATGGAAAGTGCGAGGTGCACATTTTTTAATGTGATTTTGAAGATTTGAGAATAAATAGGCTTACACAGGCTGAGTGATAAAAATATTTATTAAGTGTGATTTAACAAGGTAAAATACAAATCACATATAGTAAAGGTAAGTAATAATCATAGCCTCAAATGCAATGGGTGAGCTCCTGTTGCTGTGCTACTCGCGTAGCAAATGGCCAATGCCCCACGGTAATATAAGAGAGCTATAGTGACCAACAACATCCTACCTAGAAGATGTTCTCAGCAGCTCTGAGCTCTTTGACTTTGTGCACAAAAATGTATACCTCTCAGCTACTACTCCTAGGGATGTTCAGTGGGGTCTGGAGGTTATCTGACACAGAACAATGGCTTTGTTTACATATGTTGATTAACTATCCCTAACTCACTAAATTACAAGGAATATAGAAGTTAATATAAAAATTTAAGGGGAAAATCCAATCAGTATTTAAGTAAAATACCCTTACGGTACAACACAGCACATGGCCGGTATCCATATCTTGTGGATCTACTATTTGCGGACTGAAAAAAAGGATAAACCTGTGTAAATGTAGTCTTTTTGTGCAATTTTCTTGAAGTTAAATATAACTGACAACTGTGGGAAAGTAGCAAATGCACAGTGCTGTACTATTTCAGAGAACAGATGTTTCAAGCTCAGGAGCCTTACACGTGACATCACTTGTGAGGTCGGGAAGGGGGGTTGTGTTGAACACAAGTTTTGGATGTGCAGAAGTTTCAATGGTTAGTTGGACGCAATTTTAGACACCTTTTTTTCAAAAAAGCATATTAGATCTTCAATCTTGTTTACTATCAAAAGTATGTTTATAGGGAGCAGTTGGATATGGCTCTGATGGAGGCATGCATTCGAAACACTAAAATATGCAATTTAAAGTGGGTGCAGTATTTTATTCTTTTTTTATTTGGTTACAATCAGGATCATAAGCAAGGTCTAGATTAGTGGTCTCCAACACATGACTCTCTAACCTCTACACTACAACCTTCTACAAGCAGAAAATGCTGGAAGTTTTGGTTTTACTATAGCTGAAGAAGCATAGTTTAGAAACCACTGATCTAGAAATGTAAAGGGTTTTCCTGGAAATCACATTGATGGCCTATCCTGAAGATAAGCTATCAATATAAAATCAGTTCCACTCCTGGGATGATCAACAGAATGAAGAGTGAGCAGTACCCAGCACAGCAATGTCCATATGATTGTAGCAGACACGTGTCACTGATAGTTTTGCTTCTTCTCACACTGACTGGACACTCCTTGCAGTCTCTTGCACTGGTTTGCTTTAGTGATCTGACTTGATGGGGGGTTAATGCTACCCACATTTAGCACACTACCCATAGACACCACTGTCCTCTCACTGAACCTGTACTTTCAACAGTACCGGGAAAAAAAATGATTCCGTTTTGTCCCTGTGCATTCTATATGGAAAGAGATCCCTTCAGGATGTATCTGGATGTCTTCCATTTCATCAGCGTTCTGTTTTATGACTGGACACAAAACCGCTCCAAACGCCTTGATTAGGGTAGTACATATAGCTGTGCTTTCTCCTCCTCTCATTGGTTGCTGGATGCACATAGAGGAAACTAGGAGCAGCACACTATATATATGTGCAGAGTCTGTGCTCCTGAATATAGATGCCCAATGGCATAGGTAGGTTTAGCATAGGACCTGTCTGACTGAGACCACCTTGGCGGGGATAGGTGGGCACAGATGTGTTTTGATCAAAATATATTGGATAAGAGTCTCCGATTTTATTGTATCAGAATGAGGGCTTAGTCTATATATAATGCTAGCATCTATTGTGTTAGTGCATTATTATTTGTTTTCTGTGATTTGTTTTTATAATAACGGTGGGAAAAATGGATCTGGCACCGAAAACAATGTAAGTCAATGGTGATGAATCCGTTTTTTTAGGAGCCTAAAAACCCAGATCCATCACCCATTGACTTTCAATGTATTTAGCGACTGATAAGTTTATTCTCATTTTGATTTCACTCAACCACATCTTAACAGAATGTTTGCACCCTGAAATGCAAAATCAAAATGAATCAGTTTAATTCCGGCATTGAGATCCTCTGCCAGATCTCAGTACAGGAATTAACAACACAAGTGTGACAGTACCCTTACCTTCCACTGGTTGGGTAATTTTCTTGTTTCTCTTCTGTGCTCTGTACCACTCTCTCTTTTCCTCTGATCTGTGCTCCACACACAAGACCGTGCTTTATATCAGACTCTGCCCACTTACCTTGCTTCACAGTTCTCTTCCCCAGGAAACCACTTTCACATAGTGCCCTCTACCACAAGCAACACACAAACAAAACCACTTTTGTATAGGGGACTATGGAGACATGGTGCTTATGAATTGTTTATCCACTGTCTGAAATCAGCATCTTGCTCACATACTTTATATTTCCCATGTGTTTTGCTTTAATGATATTTTAGATAAGAACGCCTTTTACTGAAGAATTATATTAATTTTGTGAGTCTCTAAATTCACTTGATTTTATCTGTCACTTCATAGAAAATAAAGAGGACATTCATATCACCTTGAATCACCCAGAGAGACTAGTACCCGGCTCTGAACGTGCACATCTCTTGGTTCATGGTGAGTAATCTTGACTCATAAATATCTTACCTGGGAAATGTCACTTTATACTGGAATATAATACTATGGTGTATTTTAGTTTTATGTGTGAATTTATGTATATTATAACATGTTTTTCCAGGTGATATCATGGCCAATATTAAAGTTAACTTGAACAATCTGTTGCATATGCCTGATGGATGTGGAGAACAGAGCGCAGCCAAGTTTCTCAGATATGTATACACATTGGACTATCTCGAGAGCATACATGAACTGACTCCTGAAAAAAAAGCCAGCATTATAGAAAGTTTAGAGAAAGGTGAATAAAAGTTCCGATCTAGCAGGGTATTTTTATCAAGTAGATCTCCTCCTCTAGCTTCCTATATTCCCTAACATGGCATATGAATGTCAATTAAGGTGTTGCCCCACCGCCCTGATGATCTCAAGGTCATCCACTGTATAACATTGGTGACTATATATCATAAAGAGGTTGCCCCATGAAAAATATTCTACATTTTTCAAATCAGCACCTAGATCTGAATACTTTTCTAATTGCTGCCACCAACTGCAGTAAAAAGGGCACGACCCCTGAGAAAGTGCACACCCCCTGAGAAAGTGCACACCCCTGAGCTGCCAGGTGGAAATGAATCTATCAGAACAATTGCAGCAATGAATGGGCAGATCTATGGATCCATGTGAGATACAGGGCTGGTTCTAAACGTATTAGAAATAAACTGTTATGTACTATATGATATCTTATTTTCATTTTTTACATTACTAATGGAATCACCCTTTTAATGATTAACTAACATCCTCTTTATTGCTTATATGTCAAATAACAACCAGAATGTAAAAAGTCACTAAATTCCATGATGGTGTTGGTAATTATATTATATTTCATGTGAAGTCATCAGGCTCATCAAAAAACACTTGTAATTTGCAAAGTATGACAGCTTTGACATTTTGTGACCATCATGAGATGTCAAATTCATCACACACCATCTACAATGGTAACATTTCCTAGGAACCGCATTGTAGTACCATTTCACAATACCTCATCTCATAATTTATCTACATAAGGAAGTCTAAGCAAAATAATTCTGGCTGCATTCTGCCAACACAAGGGGCAGCCAAATATGTACACATTTATAAAGCTAGTATAAAACTTAGGCTGTGTTCATTGGAGGCTTCTTTTGGAGCCTCTGTTTAATAGCGCAGTATGTAAGTCCTTCAGGTACTTTTTTTTGTCCTTTCAACGCTTCCAGTATTTTTATTGTCCTAATCCTATAACAGAGTAGAACTACAAAAATATTAATAAGGAATATTAGTATTAGTTGGAGCTACACACATGTCCATGGAGAGAGCTCCACTTGGTGGTAGACTGTGTCATGTGGTGCGAGACAATATTGTATTAGATATTAGTAGTTATGTTTTACTATAACATGTCTTCAGAATAAAACATGTGTTTACTAATATAACTTGCATTACTCTGCTATCCCTTCAGCTTACCAGAAACAACTGACATTTAGAACAGAAAGTGGCTCCTATGGGTTTTTCCGCGATCAGGACAGAACAAGTATATGGTAGGTGTAAAAAAAAAAGTGAGATCAATTTTCTAGTAAATAACTGCAGCTACAACAACAGTTAGTGTACAATCACTTTTCTGGTACTGTATTTTCTTTGTCGATAATCGGCATATTGTAGATTGAGAAGAAAATGACATAAAAAAATATGAGATATCATATTCAGAAGGTTGCATGTGTCATACAAAAATAGTCACTTTTAACGTATGCCCCTCCTGCAAATGCAGATCTACAACTCTCAGCCTTCCTTGACCATTGGAGAGCACTGCTAGTATTCCCATCTTGTAATGTTATGGCATATCAGTTGGATATGGCATAACATTACAATCGGAGGGGTCAAACTGCAGAAAAGGAACTCCAATGAGGCTGTATTGCAAGTTCCTTAAACATTGGGTAAACAGGAAAGCCACTATATGGGAACTGAGGATCTTTGTCTGTGATTCTTCTCCTTATTGTTGAGGATCATGGGGATCTAGGTTGGACTTCCACTGGTTAGAAAGTGATGGTATATCCTCATAATATGCCATTACTTCTAATAAAAGGAAACTCCTTTTACGCTACTGAAAAATAAGTGGTAGCGAATCTCCATATAAATTAAAGGAGGTTGTCTAGTGGGGAATAATTTTTAGGAAAGAACTCAGAGAGGGTTTCCATTAGCCCCTGCCTTCTGCACCTGTCTCACATAGGACAAGCCAAGAGATGCCTGCTAAGTTAATCACTGGAGATGAAACACTAGACACAGCCTATAGACAGATATGATGTGGTTTGTGGTTCAAGGACACTAAAATGAGGCCTAGTTATATTACCAGACCTGCCCTATTAAAGGAAGTGACTCTGTGTCTGGGAAAAAGCAGATCCCGTCTTCCTGTTCCGGACAACCTTGTTAACCCACAAATGTAGGGGATCTACTAAGTTTAGAAAAAGAATAGTGGTAAACAAAGAAGTCTTCATTCCTGGCGGGATGATTTTAACCTAAACTAGGAGAGGACCCAATTTTGTTTTTTATTTATAACTAGCTGAAGGACCCGGCTTCGCCCGGGTATATTTAATCTATTTAATTTAATGTTTGTGTGTGTGTCATTAAAAGATATCGAGAGTGACCTCTACAGTGCCCGCCCCTTAACAGAAACATCCACAGCACCCTCCTCTTTAACTGTGACCTCCACATCAGCAAGGGTGGCCACTGTCTTCACCCCAGAAAGCCGGACCTCACCGGCCATTCCCCCAAATGTGAAGCAGCGCCCCCGGTACCCATGAAGCCAAACCACTAAACATGAGGCCACGCCCCCTGACTCTGTGAAGACATGGAGGAGAAGCTGTCTGAGCTACTGAAAGGGTGGACATCCCTACGTCCATCCAGACACTGCGCCAGACGGAGGACAGGGAGCCAGAAAACCGGACAGTCCAGCCTAAAGCCGGACCTGGCCACCCTAACATCAACCTGCTCATAGGGTGGCCAGAGGTCCGGTTTTAGGCTGGAAAGTCTGACTTTCAGACTCCCTGTCCACCGTCCGTCGCAGGGCCTGGACAGACACAGGGATGTCCACCCTTTGAGTGGCTCATGCTCAGACAGATTCTCCTCCGTGTTTTCATGGAACCAGGGGGCGTGGCCTCGTGTTTAGAGGTGTGGCTTCACGGGGACCGGTGGTACGGCTTCACGTTGGGGGGAGGCTGGACAGTCTGGCTTTCAGACTCCCTGTCCTCCGTCATGCGCAGAGTCGGGATGGACACAGGGATGTCCTTTTAAACAGCTCACTCTCAGACAGCAGCACTGTGCAGTCTGAGCATGAGCTGCAGGGAGAAAGTCACCCTCCCTCCCCTGCAGCTGACAGAGGTTTATTTTTACCTTCATTTTTTCAATCCCGGTCAAATGTGGTGTGGAAGAGGCATGGCCTGACTGAGTCGGGGGCGTGACTTAGTGGGACCTGGGGGTGGGGCTTTTAAGTCCTTCTTTTGAAGGTGGCCTGAATTACAGGTCAATGCCATAGTAATTTAGGAGGAAAGTGGGTATCAGTGGAAGAAAACATCTTTTATTACTACTGAACGGTAAATATGTGAAATTTACATTATATGAGGTAATGATTGATGATGAGTTACTCTAAAACATAAGTTATATTTATGGTAATCGAAATACCCCTTTAACAGTGTCATCCACAGCGCTCTGCCCCTTTAAAGCAGACCTACAGCAGTTAACTGGCTAGGTTGTTATGGAAACCTGGTGTGTGTGGAGACTAACTGCCTGTGAGCTTCTATTGGCTGATAAGGGCCATGTGACCAGGCTTCTATTGGCTAATACATTTTTTGGGAATATCTCAGGAACGGTACGTCCTGGAGAGCTGAGACCCGCTCTAAAACCTTCCCGGACACCTGATGTACCTGTATGCCAAATTTCGTGTAGCTGTGATGGTGCGGATTCCTTTAGCGGACGTACACACACATACACTGAGATTTATATATTAGACTAATGTTTCTGTACATTGCGTTGTGTATTAAATAACTAATGTGTTACAATGTATAACCTTTTGTAGGCTCACCTCATTAGTGGTCAAAGCTTTCAGCAAAGCTCAGAAGTGGATTTACATTGATGAGAAGAACATCCAGGAATCTGTGAAATGGATGCAGAGTCTACAACAACCTGATGGCTGCTTCAAAGAGAAAGGGCAATACTTTAACAATAAATTAAATGTAAATAGAGTTCTATCATCTGAATTGCTGTGACTAATATTAATCCAAGTTTCTAGAAATACTGTAGGGTGAAAGCAAAGTGTGATGACCCTCACAGAAAGAAGACACTTCTTAGGGATTCTAGTATTAGTCATCAATTAAACATTGTCCAACTGAACATAGTGTTATGGGGCCTTGCCAGGTCCAGGAGATACAGTACTTTCTGAGTCATTCTGCACCTGAACACCCATCTTTTGCGATCTAGGTAACTCTATGACTTACAGGGGAGGCCTTCCTCTACAAATGCAGAATTTCCAATGGTTGTTCTGTGTTTAGAGCCCCATAGAAAGCATGTGGCACAGGTCTAAGATGTGGCATGTGGCTAACTCTGACAATCTGCACTAGCAAGAGTCAACTGAATATCAACAGGACAATAGACCTTAAACAATTTAATGCAGTAGGCTCACAAACTCATGGCTTGGGTCTCATTTGAACTGGCCAGTGTGTATTGGCCCTGAGCGCTGTAATTGCATTTTACTTGGCTTGTGCTTTGTGTAAATAAATCTCTGGTGACCTTGCTGACTCTTAAGGGTGTATTAGACACCCCAATCACACAGACTATTGCCCTGGCAAATCTGCAAGTGCTATTGTCACGTGGAAGTGGCAAGGAGTGACAACAGTCAGGAAACAGTACACAACACAAACTTACACACTGGGTCCACCAACTGCTGAAGAAAGTAAAAATCTTCTGTATAGTACCCTGTTTCATCACTCAATACAGAGTTCCAAACTGCCTTTGGAAGTGACATCCGGCTCAAGAACTGTGCTTTGGACACTTCTTGTAATGGGTTTCAATGGTTGAGCAGCTGCACAGAAGTTTAAGATCACCATGTGCAATGTTACACGGTGACGAGAATGGTGTAAAATTCAGTGTAGCAGTGGAAACATGTTCTCTGGATTTTTGAATCCCATTTTAAAATCTGGCAGTCTGATGGAAGAACTCTGCGTTGGTGAGTTTGATGTGGTGGTACTCAATTGGCCTGCACAGAGCTTTGACGTTCACCCAGTTGAACACCTTTGGGATAAATTTGAACACCAATTGCAAGCCAGAACTTCTCTGGCAACATCAGGGTGTGAACATACTTTTGACCATGGTGTACAAAGCTTGTTTCCAGGTCAAGAGAAAGGTCCCCAGGGCTCTCCTGTGAGAATGCTTGTTGGGGCATACTTTAGCCATACCATACCCATGCCTGTGGAAACACTGCAGTGCTCCAAATATACAGGACATCAAACATGAATTGTTTATTCAGCCATCAGTTGCAACATTTCAACCTCTATAAGCTCTTTGTCCGTCTTCTATAAGCTAGAGGAGAGAGCTGCTAACAAAGAGCAGCTATTGCTGTGGTAAACCTGGCTGGACTATGTCAGCTGCAGGTTTCAGCAGCCAAATCAGGGTAATCATCTTATTTCCAGACTAGCTTCAATGTAATAAGACCAGAAATTTTTAAACTTGTTTTCTCATTTTAGGCAGATAATGATGCAGCTCGTACTGCATTTGTCCTAATCTCTCTCTTGGAACAACAGAAGACATGCAATGTAAGTCATTTGATATATGTCATGTTCATGCTGTTAATTAGTGAATTTGATAAAACATTGCATCTGCATTTAATATTAAACAAAATGAAATACAATGCAGAATAAGACACTAGCTGATTTGAAAGCAGTAACTTATAACTTGAAACTTCTGGGCCCCAATGCAAAGTTTGGAACAGGGCCACACTTACTTTGAGCCATTTGTAATACCCTTGTCTTCTTATGTGGTGCGTGGTTGGGTTCCTTCAGGCATCGGGAACAGAAGCAACTGTTACTAGTGTTGAGTGAATCGAAGCTGATGAAGTGGACTTCGATCCGAATTTCTGGAAAAATTTGATTCGCCACAAAGTGGAATTTGTTTCATGGTTACAAATCAATTTTCTCCTGAAATGGCAGTAAAGATAAAAAAAAATACTTACCTCATCCTTTTGAGCACAAAGAGGCCTCCACAACTATCTTGCTTGAAGATCCTGCGTGAAATCCGTATGACATCACCACACTAGTCGACGTAATGACTGGATCATCAAGCAAGATGGCCGTGGAGGCCTCTTCATTCTCAAATGGATGAGGTAAGTACCACTGATTTTTTATTTTTATTTTTTATCAACCCCTGAAAGGGCTTAGAGTTAATCTCAGATGCCGCGATCAGCAATGAACGTGGAATCTGAGGGGTTCAAAGTACAATCACCGTTTCCTGTCATTGTATCCACTATTTACAAAGAAATGCTCTTGGTGACAAAGTAATTCATCATGAAGCAAATTTTTTTGTAAAATTCTGTGAAGCAGCCAAATCAAATTTTTGAGCACTTAACTCATCTCTAACTACTGCCTCTGCGGTCCCTACAGTTATGATCCTGTAAAAATGTCTGCCAACCTATGGTGCACAATAATGAGTTTATTATGTCACTTTTTCTAAAAACAACTTAAAAGAGCATAAGAATCAGGTAGTTTCATGGATATCAACCACCAAACTTTTTGAGTCACCTGCTTGTCATAATAAAATCAGAGGACGACCACAGCCCAACCTGGAAGTGTCTATTCTTTATCTGTTTTGTGAATGATCACAGGAGTTTCTCATGAGGAAACATGATCTTATTTTGACATGTGGGTGATGATTTATTGTCATGAAGACCTAATGTAATGCTCAATGATACAGTAGAAGTATATATGTGATGTTATTTGGAATGTAGTGATAAAAAGTATAATGGACCCATTTCTATTGTGACGTGTATTATCCTAGGCACTGGGTTAATGAAGAAACAAAGAAAGGCACAACATAGGCTAATAACGTTTGGGGAAAAAAGGGGGGTGGGGGCTCATCTTTTTGAGTTGTGCTAGGATAGGCACAACTCTATTGTAGACTTGTCAAAGTTGAAGTCCAGTATGCCAAGGAGTGCTGCCGAAGGTCCAATGCCTCTGGTGGAGATGCCCAGTCCCCTCCAAAGGATAGATATAGAGGAGAAGAAAGTTACTGCTTTGGCGCACAATGATCCAAGACGGCTGGAGGATTTTTTCAGAGCTTCTATGCAAACAACAAAACAGGTAAAGGCGTCTCCAGTCTAGAGTTTCTTGTTTGCAGATAAGCCCTGAAAATATCCAACAGCCATCTTGAATCATTGTGCACCAAAGCAGTTCCTTTTTTCTCCCCATTTCTATTGTGATGTAAGGGTAAACCCGGGTACTGCAATAAATCTGCAATAAATCTCAGGTTTTTTGACAGAAGCACCAATGGATGCACTTTAATCCCCTTATTTTTCAAGTGAAATACTTTTTTTAATTAAAGCCTCTTTTGATAAATTTACGAGGTTGCAATCCCGTATTGTCTTGCAAACTAATTCAGAAGAAAAAAATAGAAAAGAGAAACAAAAGGTTTAAGGTAGGGTGAAAAAAGTCAGCAGTTTAATCCGCAATATAATATACCCCCTCACCTCTCTGGATTTGCCATTCTAGTATCCAACAGTAATGATTAATCCACATGGGATTTATCAACATTTTATTAAAAGAGATATAATACAGCAAAAGTAAAGTCAACCCTGTGTTCCGAGGGTCAGTCTACAATTCTCCTGAATGAGCAGCACAATAGGCATCAAGAAAAAGTGGAAAGTATGCAAAATTATACTGTCTTTTAGACACTTAACACACCTACCTCCACAATTTTGGAAATTGTCTAGGAAAAAAAGGATGTGGCTATGTCATAAAATGCTGCAAATTTATTTTTGGGTTAAAAATATTGGTGTTTATGTACAGAATGTAAGAAGTGCAGTGAAGCTTATAAATGCAAAATATATCTCACTAATCATACAAAACTTATAAATTCTTGCACCTTTAGTGAAGCATTTCTTCCGCTGTATTCATATTACCTTTATATCAGTTAACTTGAAAAAAAAGGTTATTTACATTATTTTGAATTTTATTGTGCAGTTTTCCTTTATAATAATGTGATATTCACCCAACTACCCATGAAGAAAAGAGATGAAAAAATGTTTTCCCCTTCCCTTTCATCGAATTTCAACATGTTTGGTGTAGTCATTATTTTCATAGAATATTATAATGTACAAGTATAGACTGTATCATCTAGTGTTCGAAACCGAAGTAGACATCTAAGGCCCCATTCACACGATCGTATGAATGGGGCCGTACCTATTCCGCAATATTGCGGAATAGATGCGGCCCCATTCACCTCTATGGGAGCGGGGAGCTAGCTCTGTGCCGCGGCTCCGCTAAAAAATATGAAGCATGTCCTATACTTGTCTGCATGCACGGACAAGTATAGGCATTTTGAATGGGGCCGCCCGGCGTGTGTTCCGAGCGGTGCGGAAAACACACCGGGCAGCCCCCGTATTATTGCGGCTCTGCAATAATGCGGACCCACAATAATACGGTCGTGTGAATGGGGCCTAATTGTCATATTTTTTTAGATTTTGTTTTAAATAGAATTATATGAGACAGTTCTGGCTGAAATTAATGAAAAAATTGACAGTAATTAGAAGATTCACTGAATTATTGTAGTAGCTTTATACAGTATAGGAAAAAAATGTTTGTGCATCAAACTTAAAGGCTATGTACAACTTTGGAGGTATTTTATTTACTGACTAGATTTTACTCACTTTGGGCTAAAAATCATTTTTTCAATTGATCTTTATAGAAATGTTCAGAGTTGTTCAAATGTTTCTGAGATACTATAAAATGAGTCTATTTGCAACCGTTCACATTCTGTTTTCTTAGAATCCCTTCATCTGACGGCTCATGTGTAGTTTTCATTGCTGATCTCCTGACCTCCTAAAGACTCATTATAGCTCAAGTCTTATTTAAGTCATATTCTTATCAGTTTAATAAGTGTTTATGAGGTCAGGAGGGCAGAGATCAGACTTACATATGAGCTGTCAGCTGAGGAGAAAACAAAGTCTCAGAAACAGCTGAACATTTTTAATCAAGACCAATTGAAAAAAAAAAATGATCCAAAATGAGTAAAATTTAATTATAAAAAATGCCTCCGAAGGAGCTTTTAAATATTTAAAGATACAAAAACGTAATGGACGTCATATGAAAGTTGTGAATGTTCCTGTGCCTGCTGAAAAGCAAATGTCTTTATCTGCTTTTCTCAGACCAATTCAGGACAGCAACTCAGCAAGTCCGGTGTAAAGAAATAGTATAAAAATAGTATAGTATGCTATAAACTAGTATAGTATATAAAAAAATACCACTAATATGTTTCAGCACATATTCTTAAAAAAAAAATTACCAAAACAAAAACTCATCCCCTATAATAGCTCATGCTCTTCGTGTGTGACTGATCTTCCAGAATCATATAGATATTATAGCGATCATGTCTAAGACTTTGTTGTCTTGTTTATGTTGTGTATATAGGGAAGTACTGTGGAAAACGCCTTGAGCTGTCTCAGGAAATCAGTGGACAGTGATGTATCAGCTTACACCCTGGCTCTTATGGCATATGCCTTCACCTTATCAGGAGAGAGTGAATTGAGAGAACAGATGCTGAAAAAACTGGACGAGAAAGCTGTAATAAAAGGTGATACATTTACTGCTACTATGGCAGTGAATAAATAACTGAGACAGCAGTATTAATATTAAAGTGTAACTGTCATTCTTTATTTTCATTTGTGTAATGTATAGGGGCAGTGGTAATGACCATTTTTGTAATATACTTTAATTACTGAAATCGTACATTTCTATTAGAAAAATAGTTAGAAAGTTGCCCATTTTGAGCCTTAGCAATGCTCCTCTTTCTTCTGTTTACATAACTTTGGAGACTTACTCAGCATTGATTGGGTTATGTACAGAAGACACAGGAGCATACTAAGGCTCAAAATGGGCCACTTTACAGCTATTTTTCTAATAGAAATGTACAATTTCAGTAATTAAAGTATATTACAAAAATGGTCAATATCACTGCCCCTACACATTAAATACGGCCAATAACTAAAAGCAAAGTCCTTTGTATCTAGTGAGCAGAGTCGTTTGGGACTTGGGCGCTGATGCCTGTAAGTCTGGCAATACAGAACTGCATCAAATAAATAACAGCACCCTAGTAATTAGTTTTAATGCAGCCAATTATACAGGGTCTCATAGGATTCAGGCAAATAGTGCTAAACAGCACCCAGGTCTAGCGCAGTGAAGATTATTGTTTACATGCCTAGTTTATCAGGGGCAGTGACATGATTGATTTCTGTATAACTGGTACTTAACGGCAGTAACGGTGTTAGTGTCAGCATCCCTGGTGATCTAGGGCAGAGAAGGAGCTAACAACAAGTAAGGAGTAAGATGGGTCAAGGTGATAAGATAAAAAAAAAAAAAAAGTAAAAATTATATGTGAACTGTACAGGGGTGAGGGTACGAGAAAGTGACTGATTTGAATAAAAGGCTCAGAGGGTGGAAATTGTGGATAAATCTGAAGGTAAATGAAAGTAGTGAACATGATAAGAAAATGTTGTAAAGTGATGCCCAAGTTTGTTTGTGTAGCTCACATGGCATCTCTTGTCCTGTCTAACTGCCATGATTAACTGCCTGGACAGTTTGACAAGATGACGAGTGCCTTCCCCTTGGACTATGTCTAGATTTATAAGAAAGTATGAGCTTTGATCTAGGTATAATTTAGTTTATGTACCTATTAATCAATTAAACTTAACATATCATGGGAAATGTTATGTAGAGGTAAGGCTACTTTCACATCTGTGTTTTTGCTGGACCCGTCATGGATCGACGAAAACGCTTCTGTTAGGATAATACAACCGGCGGAATCAGTTATGAACAGATGCGGTTGTATTATCTCTAAAATGACCAAGACTAAAACTATTGTAAGTCAATGGGCACCGGATCCGTTTTCTTTAGTGTCTGAGAAAATGGATCTGACACCATTGACTTACATTGTGTTTCATGCCGAATCTGTCTTGTTCCATATTCCATGACACACTCAAAAACGATGCTTGCAGCAGTTTTGTGTGCGTCATGGGAACGCAGCGTAATGGAACGGATTACATTCTGATGCATTCTGTTCCGTTCGGTTTTTATCCCCATTGACAATGAATGGGGACAAAACTAAAGCGTTTTCCTCCGGTTTTGAGATCCTATGACAGATACCGGAAAGGAAAACGCAGATGTGAAAGTAGCCTAATACTGTATATCAAAGTTGCAGTCCTAGATGGACCATAAAATTCACCAAGGATCACAGGCTTCACAAAAGTTGCAGAGATAACAGCAGATCAATTAGGAAAACAGACACATTAATATGTACCATGAAATAAAACTTGCAGTGATGATAATAGAAAGTCCGCAGAGAGTTAATTAGCAGGAGGATATGCAATGACACATTGCAGATTCATATTGATGTATACTGAAGGCATGAAAATGATGAAGGAACACATATGGTATTAAAGACCATAAGCAAATGGCATTTATCATGTAGACAAGGCACTTACTAATGTATTGTGATTGTCCATATTGTCTCCCTTGCTGGAATTATTGATTTTTTTTATCACATTTTACACTTCTCATATCCAGGGTTATGACCTCCCTGCACTCCAGCAGTGGTGGCCGTGCTTGCACACTATAGGAAAAAGCGCTGGCCTATGCGTACTCCCAGAAAAGCCAATACCAATTCCAGAGGAGCATGTATGGCCTATAAATCTCCTCCTCTGACTAAAGCGTTCTCTCCCCAAGGAGAGATACCGTAGTACCCCCCAAATCCTGAGTTAGGCCTCCCACCCAGTTAAGCCAGTACTCTCTGCTTTGCACTGATGGGGACAATCACCCTAAAACAGCTGTTTCCAGATGAGATGCTGGCTTATTTAATATCTAAGTCATTTCTCAAGACTTATTTTGAGGGTCGAACATTGACTTATAGGATAGCTGCCTTATATCTGGTAGCATTAGAGGCAGCAGGGGTGGACATACTGCCTGTGGAGCCGGTTCGGCTGCACGGGGGCCCAGGGCCAGAGGGGGGCCCTTCTTGTCGGCGGCATTAGGAGATGAGCGCTTCCATTATGGAAGCGCTAACTTCTATATTCATCTGTATCGCCGTCCTAAAGACAGCAATGCAGATGGCTGTGGTATGGGGCAGGGGAGGGAGAGGCCTCTCCCTTCCCCGTACCTCTAATAGGCTGCAGGCACTAGGCCTGCAGCCCATCAGAGGCCGGCGCAGGTGGCGCGATTACGTCATTGCGCCACCTGAGCAATACAGCGTGGGATATAGGCCAGAAGAGGCCTGCATTGCATCGCTGACAGGCTCATGGGGGTAAGTATAAGTGTTTATTTTTTTCATTTACGCTATGCTAAGGGCTCTGGCACACAGTGGGGGCACTATGGAGGTGGAGGAGCACTAATGGGGGGCACTATTTTATGTACTGGCACACATAAGGGGGCACTACGGAGGGGGAGGAGCAGTATGGGGGCTCTTTCATATACTGGCACACATGGGAGGCACTATAGAGGTGGAGGAGCACTATGGGGGGCCCTATTTTATATACTGGCACACCTGGGGGCTACTATGGAGGAGGAGAAGCAATTTGGGGGCTCTATCATATACTGGCACACATGGGGGGCACTATGGAGGGGGGGAGCACAATGGTGGACCCTATTTTATATACTAGCACACATAGAGGGCACTATCTTATATACTGGCACACATGGGGGCACTATCCTATATGCTGGCACACATGGGGGCACTATCCTATATACTGGCACACATGGGGGGCACTATGGGGGCCCTATCTTATATACTGGCACACATTAGTGGCACTATGGAGGCCCTATCTTATATACTGGCACACATGGGGGGCACTATGGAGGAGGAGAAGCACTATAGGGGCCCTATCTTATACTGGCACACATAGAGGGCACTATGGAGAAGGGGAGGAGAGGAGCACTAATAGGGTCATTATACAGGGGCATTATACTGGCACACATTATGGGGGCATTTTATACTGGCACATTATGTCAGGCACCAGGGGGACAAGAGGAGGAGCACTATGGGGGCACTATATAGGAGTATTTTATACTGCCGCAAATTATAGGGCACTATGCGGACCTAGGCTCAACTGGGGGCACTAAGAGGGTTTTTTTGGCACAAAGTAGGGGGCATTGGCACACGTTATGAGGGCATTATGGGGACATTGACCCTACTGGGGGCACTAATTATTTCTATTGGGACTTTGGGGATCACTATTACTGTGGGGGGCATAGTTATTTTTGGGGGACATTATGTTTGCACTATTAGTGTCGGGGACACTGTTTCCTGGGTGCAGTTATTTTTTAGAGCACTGCGTGCCAATAATTACTGAAGGTGATACTATCCATGTGTAACTAGTATTTGCAGGGGGACTGTTTCTGCAGTATAGTTTTGGGGAGCAGAGCAGCATAGTATTGAGGGGTGGCAGGATGGGGCGTTCAAGAAGGTGGGAGAACAATGGAAAAGTAGGAAACTAAGATGTATGTCTGTCAAACGCTGCAGAGAGAAGAGATGGCTGAAAGAAATCATCATGGAGGTCTTGAAAGGAGAAGATGACAAAAGAGAACGTCTACATCAAAGGAGACGTCACTGGATGTAAGAGGTATGTGGACCTATATTAGGCTGCTTTCACATCTGAGTTAGTGATTCTGGCAGGCTGTTCCAGCAGAAAACAGCCTGCCAGAATTCACCAGCTCCTGCACTGCTGAATGCAGAATGCCCACCATTAACTATAATGTGGTCTGACAGAGATCCGACCACAATCTGGCAAAAATGCTGAGAATCAGCGGGAAACAAACCACTGCATGCCCGAGTTTGTGTCCGGCCAATTCCTTGCATTCTCTGGCGGATCAGGTGGCTGGAGCGTAGTGCTTCATGTGTGAAAGTAGCCTTACCTTGTATATTTTGTATTGCTGTAAGTAATGTTAGGACACCATAGGTTAGGTTGACAATTTGGCTTGGGGAGGAGGGGGGGGGGTAGGCACATTCTTTGCACAGGGGCCCTCTGGTGTCTGTGTCCGCCCCTGAGAGGCATAGCTTGTTAACTGCTCATTTGCATCCCTTTTCTTCCTTGAATTGTTAATAAATGACCGACAGTGTCATCTGTGAAGCACCCCCACTATCTCACCTCCTCCTCCATGCTTTAGGATAGGAAGCACACATGTAGAAACCATCTGCTCACCTTTTCTGTGTCTTACAAAGATGTGGCATTTGGAACCAAAAATCTCAAATTTTGACTTATCAGACCAAAGCACACAATCTGTTCTCTTCTTCTTGTTCCTCAGTAGTGGGTTATTTGGGGCAATTCGATCATAAAGGGCTGAACAATTAATTGAAGTGAAAGTACAGAGTGGATGGGCACAGCAGACTGTTGTGGGCTGTGGAAATTAGCCACATCCCCCAACCTCTACCTCTCTGTACTTTTACTTCATTACTACACACAGCTAATATTTTATGAGCTGCATGTAAGCGACAGCAAGAGTAGTGAGGAGAGCTGAGACAGCTCTTTAGCTAACTGCTTTGAAGTAACTTCAGCTGTGTTACTATGACTATTAGGATGGGTTTTGTGTGTGCAAATAGGGCAGCTGCCATTTTACTTCCCCTGATGTTCGCCCCCTGATGTTAGGAACGTGTTTATAATAAAGTAATATTTAGGTAATTTCAGTAATTTTATTTTGCTAATTTCTGGAGAACCTCTTTAAAGTAAAAATAGACTGTGTTTTACTTAGTTAAGAGGTTCTTGCCATAATTTGGATTAGAACAGTAGTAGAATAGGGTTAAACCTTGTATAGAGCGTTGTACCAATGCTACCTCTGCATAACCAAACTAAAAGTCTCAAACACATTATGAAGGCAAAATATTCCATGTACATTAGGCCTAAGACCTTTATTAAAACTGGCATATAAAGATGGTCAGCACCAGTAGTACACAAAATAAAACAGTGCACCCAGCAGTCTGCAATTTTTGTAATTCCAAACATAAATATGAAACCACTTACTGTTCCTGAAGGATTTTTGCTGATTGCTATTAGTAAGAACTGTGCTGGGCTTCCAAGAGCATTTCTGGTTTGCTGTTTAAGGGCCCATTCACACGACTGTGTGAAGGGGTCCACATCTAATCCTCAATATTGCGGAACACACGCCAGGCGGCATCTGTGGTATTGCGGATCCGCATTTTTGTGGATCCGCAATACTACAGCCGTCTAAACGGCCCCTAAATATAGAAGAATTGCTTAGGGTGCTGGTCACGCTGCTTTCTTTCATCTCTAGTGGCTTATCTTGTGTTTCTTTCTATGATCTTCTAAGAACATGTTATTAATTATTTTCTTAACAGAAGGAACAAAGCACTGGGAACCAAACCCTGAAGATCCCGACGATGTTGAGACGCTAGCATATATTATTCTAGCCTTGCTTTCTGACAAGACAATAACCATGAAAGATCTGGGAGAAAGCACAGCTGTCATGCATGGGCTAATGACCCTACAAAATCCATATGGAGGCTTCCAATCTTCTCAGGTTGCAACCATAGTCTTAGATGAACATCACACATATGCGATACTGCTATATCTTAGCTTCCACATGACATCCACAACACCTGGATAATCTCCCAGAGTAGGACTAAGTTCACACACATAACAAATCTCTTTGTGTTGGCTTTAATACAAGAAAATTTATAGGCTACAGATTTAAAAATTTGTTCCACTACATGTGGATGAGTTGTACTGTGGTTGTACTATACATTTACAGCAATTACTTCTTGTGTGAACACTAATAGTTCATGGAGAGTAACAGTAAAATATTGGGTCACATTAAAATTGCATTTACATACAACCTTCATACAAGTGTTACATAAAATGGTATAAAATGTGCAACAGCTAATATCAAAGATAGATTTTTTCATTTGATTTTGGATCTCTTAGGCCTCTTTCACACGAGCGGCGCGGATTTGTTCAGGATGCGTTGCGGATGCGTTGCGGATGCGTTGCGTTAAAAACGCGCGGATTGCATGCGGATGCAATGCGTTGCGTTTTTAACGCACCCCCATTCATTTCTATGGAGCCTGGGCTGCGTGAAAAACGCAAAATATAGAACATGCTGCGTTTTTCACGCAACACAGAAGTGATGCGTGATAAAAAACGCTCATGTGAAAAGCCCCATTAAAATGAATGGGTCAGGATTCAGTGCGGGTGCAATGCGTTCGCATCACGCATTGCACCCGCGCGGAAATCTCGCCCGTGTGAAAGGGGCCTAAGATTCCTCAATGTTCTTGTCACTGCAGCTTCAGTTAAGGGGTTGTTCACATTTGATCAGTTATTTCCATCAGTTATTGTGAGCCAAAGCCAGGTGCGGCTCAAAAACACCAAACATGTGCAGATCTTTTCATTATACCTGATCTCTGTTTAGTGTCCACTCCTGGTTTTGGCTCACAATAACTGATGGAAATAACTGATATGTGAACAACCCCTAAGCAATTTTCTTTCCAGTACAGACAGTCAGGGGTGCACCACCAATGAGGCCAGGTGAGGCAATCACCTCAGGCAGCACCAGGTAAGGGCAAAAGGGGAAGGCCATGGGCAATGAGTGCGTTCATTGTGGCAAAGGGGTTAGATTAAGAAATTGGCATTGGAAGGGTGGGGGGCGCCGTTTCAGTTTTTGCCTCAGGCAGCAGAAAGGCTAGGTGCACCCCTGTGGACAGTGTAAGTTATGTTTCTCAGTTGCCAGTGTAACCTATGTGAATTCATCCTCATCTGTCCTTTAGGACACAACTCTGGCCCTTGAAGCTCTGGCCAAATATGCCAAAGCCATGAACCACAAGAAAGGGGATTCAACAGTGACAATTAGTTCTAAGTCCGGTTTCCAGAAAATAGTTCACGTGGAAAAAAGCAACAGTCTTCTTGTACAAACAGTTGACCTTCCAGAAATCCCTGAAGAATATACAGTTAACGTTAAAGGCGATGGCTTTGTCTGTTTACAGGTGTGTATATGTGGCCTGAGGTTGAAAATATTCTATATTTATCATCACTTAAATGTTTATCGAGCTCACACCAATGTCATGAACTCCATTTATAATAAAACTACCTTATAATAACTAGAGATGAGCGAATCGAATCCCACAAAGTGGAATTCGATACAAATTTCAGGATAAATTTGATTTGCCTCGAAGCCGAATTTCCTCGTGCTTCGTGTTAGCGAATCGATTTAACCTGAAATAGTAAAAATAAAATTATACTTACCTCCTCCATTTGCTCGCGACGGGTCACCAGTCGCCATCTTGATTGCAAATCTTGGCCAAATTCCCATGCGTGGTGACGTCATACGCCGGCCAGCGTGATAACATAATCTCGTGCCACGTGGGATTACGCTCCAGATATTCAAGCAAGATGGTGGTGGCCGGCCCGTTGCGAGCAAATGGAGGCGGTACGTTTAAAAAAAAAATTATGTTAATTTCACACTGTTTTTACAATCGGATGCTGCGATCAGGTATCAGCATCTGAGTGGTACAATGACGGGGGCGGCGCTATCGCAGCTCTGTCATTGCACCCGCTACTTACAAAAAAATGCTCTTCATGATGAAGTAATTAATCACAAAGCAAATTTTATTGGAAAATTCAGTGAATCAGCCAAATCAAACTTTTCATAAATTTGCTCTTCTCTAATCTTAACCTTACCCCTTTAAAGAGGAAGGGTTGCTAGTTTGTCTACTTTCCCTCCTTTTCCCTGTATTTTTCTTCCTTTTGTTCCTTGTTGCTCTGTGGCATACATTATGATCAACTACTCTCTGTGTTAAAAATATATCACCTACTAACTCACCAAACTAACACACTATAGTTAAATATATATACAGTACAGTGAAAAGTTTGGACACACCTTTTCATTCAAAGAGTTTTCTGTATTTCATGACTATGAAAATTGTAGATTCACAGTGAAGGCATCAAAACTATGAATTAACACATGTGGAATTATATACTTAACAAAAAAGTGTGAAAAAACTGAAAATATGTCTTATATTCTAGGTTCTTCAAAGTAGCCACCTTTTGCTTTGATTACTGCTTTGTACACTCTTGGCATTCTCTTGATGAGCTTCAAAAGGTAGTCACCTGAAATGGTATTCCAACAGTCTTGAAGGATATCCCAGAGATGCTTAGCACTTGTTGGCCCTTTTACCAATTGGGTTCAGGTCTGGTGACTGTGGAGGCCAGGTCATCTGGCATAGCACCCCATCACTCTCCTTCTTGGTCAAATAGCCCTTACACAGCCTGGATGTGTGTTTGGGGTCATTGTCCTGTTGATAAATAAATGATGGTCCAACTAAACGCAAACCGGATGGAATAGCATACCTCTGCAAGATGCTGTGGTAGTCATGCTGGTTCAGTATGCCTTCAATTTTGAATAAATCCCCAACAGTGTCACCAGCAAAGCACCCCCACACCATCACACCTCCTCCTCCATGCTTCACGGTAGGAACCAGGCATGTAGAGTCCATCCGTTCACCTTTTCTGCGTCGCACAGAGACACGGTGGTTGGAACCAAAGATCTCAAATTTGGACTCATCAGACCAAAGCACAGATTTCCACTGGTCTAATGTCCATTCCTTGTGTTCTTTAGCCCAAACAAGTCTCTTCTGCTTGTTACCTGTCCTTAGCAGTTGTTTCCTAGCAGTTATTTTACCATGAAGGCCTGCTGCACACAGTCTCCTCTTAATAGTTGTTGGAGAGATGTGTCTGCTGCTAGAACTCTGTGTGGCATTGACCTGGTCTCTAATCTGAGCTGCTGTTAACCTGCGATTTCTGAGGCTGGTGATTTGGATGAACTTATACTCCGCAGCAGAGGTGACTCTTGGTCTTCCTTTCCTGGGGCGGTCCTCATGTGAGCCAGTTTCTTTGTAGCGCTTGATGGTTTTTGTGACTGCACTTGGGGACACTTTCAAAGTTTTCCCAATTTTTCGGACTGACTGACCTTCATTTCTTAAAGTAATGATGGCGACTTGTTTTTCTTTACTTAGCTGCTTTTTTCTTGCCATAATACAAATTCTAACAGTCTATTTAGTAGGACTATCAGCTGTGTATCCACCTGACTTCTGCCCAACACAACTCATGGTCCCAACCCCATTTATAAGGCAAGAAATCCCACTTATTAAACCTGACAGAGCACACCTGTGAAGTGAAAACCATTTCAGGTGACCTCTTGAACCTCATCAAGAGAATGCCAAGAGTGTGCAAAGCAGTAATCAAAGCAAAAGGTGGCTACTTTGAAGAACCTAGACTATAAGACATATTTTCAGTTGTTTCACACTTTTTTTGTTAGGTATATAATTCCACATGTGTTAATTCATAGTTTTGATGCCTTCAGTGTGAATCTACAATTTTCATAGTCATGAAAATACAGAAAACTCTTTGAATGAGAAGGTGTGTCCAAACTTTTGGTCTGTACTGTATATATATCAGTGCTAATTACAAATCCCTGCACCCAAAGTACTCCTATATGCAGTTCTAAACCCACCCACAACTATATAGATACAAACACACACACACAATTAGAGCCCCTTAAACAATTATATCGAAAGGGGTATTCATACAGGGGGAGGAAAGGGGGAACTACTGCCAGAGAGGCAAGACAGAGGGACAACAGCAGTCAAGGGAAAGAGAAGGGAGAGATTTATAGCAAGCTCTCTACAAGTAACAGGAGAAGATAACCAAAAAGGGAAGAGATACAAATACTTAGACATCAGCCTGTTGTCTAGCTCCACAGGGGAAGATGAGTTGGCAGTGTGAAGCAGCAGTGTTAGATGATAATAGCTTTTGGATGGTCAGAGGTCCATTGTGTTCACCCTGAGCACACCAGCGCTTGGCTATTTAAGCCTGGTGGGTGTGCTCTCCTGGGGACAAGCCTATGATTCACATGCCAACCGGGGGAGCAGATGCTGTGCACATCCTAGACTGTATTACTGTCACGGTGTGGTTCACTGTAACAGTTTGTGCCGTGCAGGCTGGCTGCATGCTCTTTCAAGTACTGGCTGCAGGTTGACTCCTGTATATGCTGGTTGCTTGGGGCTGCGTGCTGGCTGCAGTATTGTGTGTGAACTGTTGCCTGTGTTTGTTTCTCCCCATGTCCATATCTTGTCACCGTATCCTGGCTCCTGTCACCGGTGCCGTGCAGGCTGGCTGCATGCGCTTTGTGTACTGGCTGTGGGTGTTCCCATGTATGGTGGTTCTGCAATGTGTGCTGGCTGCAGCCTTGTATGTGATCCCCCTTGTTGTTGTGTAGGCTGGCTGCCTGTAACCTCATACTGGCTACAGTTATCCTGTGTATGCTGGTTGTCGTTTGGGGTGTGCTGGCTGCAGCATTCTGTGACTGGTGTGAACTGACACTTGTGATTGTATGTTTTATGCTTCTGGTTACTCCCTGGTCTGTTCCTGGGTGTGGCTTATCAGGTGCCCTCGTTATTGCAGCTATTTCTATCTGTGAGCTGTGGGGCGTGTGGTCAGTCTGTCTTGGGCTTTGCTGGGTGTAACCTCTTGCTGCTGGCCCAGGGAGTTTTGCCATCTTCCCTCCTGTGTGGTGTCGCCTGGTAAAGTGTTGTTGATGTTGTAACCTGTCTGTTCCATGTTTAGCTTGGCAGTGTCTAACTGCTTCTGATCCTTGTCTGTTCCATGTCTTGCCTGGCAGTGCCTAACTGCTTCTGTTCCTGTCCTATGTTTGCCTTCGTGAGTGTGCTCCCGGGTTCTCTGGAGGGAGGACATCTAGTTTGTGCGCAGCTCTGCCTGTGACCACCATGCTTCTATTCTGCATGGGGTCCAGGCATCTGCCTGTGTGCTGGTTCCCTTTTGTCTTGTCTGATCCATTTGTTGCTTTGCTAGATTTATATCAAGCTGACGGCTCATGTGGAGTGTCTTTTCTGCTGCAGCTCAGGGGGGCGTGTCTCAGCTCTTCCTATCACAGTTCAGGAGGCAGTTGTAGGATGAAACTGAGCATGTGCTGCCTTCTCAGTGAGCAGGACAAAGTAATAAGAAACAAAAACAATCAGCAAGTGGTGCTATACAGATACATTTTATTGGATAACTTAGTCACTATGCTAAATTTTTAATTACATCCAATTATAAAAGTATTCAGATCCAGGTGCTGATTTGAAAACTGAAGAATATTTTTCGTGGGACAACCCCTGTAATTTATATTTCATAACACCCATTAGAGTTGCATCAAATACATCTCATCCAGCCAAACGATACCCTGCTCTACACTGATGAGGGGCAAGGCACTCTTCACTGTGGTTTGGTTGATATAAGTTTGCTCTCTTCCTTCTGAAGTAAAAGTAATTTGCACAAAAGGGTATGAAACAATTAAATTCAACATGTGTTCTCTCTTGTTAGTTTTAAACTTTCTGTCTTCCCTTTCCAGTCACACTTACATTATAACGCTTTTCCTGATGCATCTGAGAAAGATTACTTTTCCCTCAATGTAAGCACTGAGCCATCTGCCTGCACTCTTGAATCACAGAAGAAGTTTGATGTTCATGTGGATGTCAGGTGAGAGAATATTCCTAAGAATACCACGGTGCACAAATTTGACACTTATAGTAGTATCCAGATGTCTGAAGTGCCGGGTTTATGCAGTTACTTATCTTTATATTGTGGCTGTCATGCACTATGATTCTCTTATTTTGCAGACATTCTCAATACTATTTGTACTTCCAAATAGAAGGATTTGTACCTTTTACACCTTACATTATGTCGACCAAGATCTTTGGCAAAATCCTTGCTAGTAGGAGCTAGAATACTGTTATCTTCCTTTTAAAGGGGGTACTCTAACATTTTAATATTGATGGTCTATCCTCAGGATAAGCCATCAATATATGATCAGCAGGGGTCTGCGGTAAGCTGTTGTGCACTAGTGGATGGAGTTGGTCCCTGCAACACTGATTCTATTGAAGTAAATGGGAGCAGCATGGCAGTAACCAGCTCTGCTCACTATACAGTAAACAGACCTGAGTAGTTCCAGGCCTTCCAGTGCCAACTTCCAGCACCAGAGCTACAGATCTAGCAGTGGGTTAACACATTAACCTGACAGTGTAACTCAGTTAATCCGACAGTGTAATGAGCTTTGCACAAAACTAGTGCCAGTCCGAAAAGCTTGTGTGTTAACACACCTGGAATTACTTTAATGCCTGCTACATCTGTATTTGAAAACAGCTGATTGGCGGGAGTGCAGGGAGTTTAATGCCGCCAATCAGATATTGACAGCTTATCCTGTGGTTAGGCCATCAATATTAAAATCCTGGAATACTCAAGGTTCATTACAAGAAATTTTGATAATGTTACTGTAGTCAGTCCTGCACGTGACCAACAGAGATTTTTTTTATCTCCACTGGTCTTTTATTTCTCCTAGAAGAAAACAAGGCGGGCAGCAAAAAAGACTGCCTAATTTTCGGGTAGATAATCGGGAACAAGAAAAATGCTCATTTCTTCATAGAGTGATCCTGTAGTTCGTGCAGGCACATCATTCATTGTTTCTGGGCAGCAGATCATGCTTTTACATGTACAAAACAAACAATTAACGGGAATGAATCAAACTTTCCCGATAACTGACTGATCATGAGAAGAGATGAAAGCTGCATCTACAGAAAGCTGCAACAGCCATCTTCTCTGTATGGGGACCAGTGATCGCCACCATACAGATTTACTGTTTCTGGGCAGCGGATCCCTGTTTACACAGCACGATCAGCCAGAAACCATGATTATGGGTGCTAGCCAAAAGATGCAATCACCCAATAAATGGGTGTTTGTCATTTTAAAACCTAAGTCTGAGGGCAGAATATAATAGAGGAAGAAATGCTGAGCTCGGAGATATATAGATTTCTATGATTTTATTCAGTATGTTCATGTAATAGCTCGCATCAAAAATTAAGCCTATGAGTCCTGTTTCCCCTGCCCACGGACATTGATTAACAGCATTATCTGTATACATTTATAGCTGTCAATATGTGTGGGCGGGGCAAGCAGGACTCACAGGCTTTCCCTACACATTCTGGAAGCATTTAAATAACCTATCAAAATATTTAATCAAATCATAGAAAACGATATCCCTGCAGGATCTCATTCTCTATCCCATGCTACTCTCAGATAGGAGACTTGACAGAGCCACTTGAACTACTGCTTTTGATTCTTTTTTATTCAATACTGCCGTTTGATCCTATTTCTCTACCTTACTTTTGAAACAAAAGTGCATTAATCTGAAATATACATTACCTGTAGATATTCTGGAAAGCGAGAAAACACCAACATGGCGCTGATCCTAATTGAGCCTACATCAGGATATATTCCTGATAAAAACAGTCTTGAAAAGGTGAGGAACGTCCGGTAGAATCAAATAAGACACAAAATCAACTCTCTTAACTGACTATATTTATTAAAATGGTTGTCCAGTTTATATTAACCCCCCTCAGGACCCTGGGATTTTCCATTTTTGTGTTTTCGTTTTTCACTCCCCGCCTTCCCATAGTCCTAACTTTTTTATTTTTCCGTTCATATAGCCTTATGATGGCTTATTTTTTGTGGGACAAGTTGTCCTTTCTAATGGCGCCATTTACATTTACATGCCATGTAGTGGGAAGCGGAAAAAAAAATCCAAATGGGGTGGAATTGGGAAAAAAAACTGACAAAGGTTTTTTTTTTTTTTTTTTTTTGTTATCTTCATTGTCCAGGTCAGTATGGTTACAACAATACCACACTTGTATATTTTTTCTTGTGTTTTAATACTGAAAAAAAAATTAAAACCTTTCACCATATTCTGACCCCTATAACTTTTTTGTAGTTATGTGTACAGGACTGTGTGAGGGCTCTTTTTTGCGGGACGATCTGTAATTTTTGGAGATACCAATTTGGAATGTGTGCGACTTTTTAATCACTTTCTATAAAAAAAATTATTGGGGAGTTGAAGTGACAAAAAATGGCGAATTCGGTGTTTTTATCTTTTTTCCCATTACGCCATTTGTTGTATGCCATTAATATTGTTATATTAATATTGTTATATTAATACTTTATTCTAGTTTGATAAATTGCCACCAACCCCCCCCCCCCCCCTTTTCTGGTTTTACTACACAAGATTTCCCGGTCACGGACTCTCTTTAAGTGATCATTTCATAACAAAATTTAATCTACTTTCATAGGTGAAACAGCTTCCAGGCGTCCAAAGAACAGAAGTATCAGCAGAGAAGATTTCCATTTATCTGGATAAGGTGAGCAGAACCTAATTGCAATAATGCCAGTAAACATTTCTAGCCTCAGTCAGAGAGGCAATTTTTAAAGTCGAGAGTGCAGAGGCAGAGGTGTTAGCATTACAGGGGATTATTTTCAGGCAGGGCCCCCCATCCTTGACTACCTACTAAGACAAAAGAAAAGCAACCATCAATGACTTGCTCCTCTAACATTAGGACCGACAATCTCCAAATTATCAATTTATCCCATAGACAGCTCAGTGACACTGAAATGAGAATGCTAAAGAGGACGTCTGTCTTTTTACCAACATGCAGATTTAATCTTTGGGTTAAAGATCTTAATTTGTCCATACCTAAGCTCAAGCGGAAAAATTTTTTTTTGCTTCGTGCGACAAAAAAATAGTGTTTGCAGTTTGAGATAGAACCCAGTGATTTATTCGATGTTTGACTCCTCGCTGACTTGTTTGATGAGGGACAAAGGAGGCTAGGGGAGGGACTTTTCACTGATTTGGAATTCCCCTACCAGAAAAATCTTCCTATTAACAATATGGTTGTGGAAACTTTTTTGGAGGTTGTCACAGATCAACTATGCCTTTTGGGTTGATTGTAGATAATGCCCTGGCAAGCACTTTTAGTAATAAAATCGAGATGGCCTACCTTCTTCCTAAACATCCATGGTTTGCTTGCTTTTATTGTCTACCCAAAATCCACAAAGGGGTTAACCCACTGAAAGGAAGACCTATTGTCTCTGGGGTGGGTGCTCTCACCAAGATTATCAGTATCAATGTTGATCTAATAATGAAACCCTTTGTTGCATCCCTGTCATCCTACAGTATGTGCATGACTGTAGGATGTGCTAAAGAAACTTGATAGTCTTTACTGTGAAGAGGGCACCTCTATGGCAAGTATGGATGTGGAGGCCCTCTACGGCTCCATTCCTCACGATCAGGGATGCCATGCGATAGAGTACTTCTTTCATCAAAGGGGAGAACATTTTCACAATTGCTTTATAACTACCCTTCTAGAGTTCATCCTCAGACAATATCTTCACATTCCATCAGAGAGTTATCCACCATCTCAGGGACTTGGTGACGGGCAGCTTACCTATGCCAGTCTGTACCTGGGCTGGTGGGAGAGGAAGATTGTATTTGGGGAAAGCATGGAAGCCTAGTCATCTTGTATTTTACTGTGACTATGTTACACTGACGAAGTGTTGATTCTCTGGAAAGTCAATGCAGCACAATTTTCATCATTCATGGCAGCCCTTAATATCTATTTACTAGGCATGTTTTTTTACATCTGAAATACAGTCCCCACACCACCACATCATGATCTTACTATTTCTCAAAATACCGACAGTAAAATTTGTATGCACATGCTCCAGAAAAGTACTGCAACCAACAATCTGTTGCAGTGAAACAGTTGGCATCCAAGAGGCTCTTAAGATGGGCATTCCTGAGGCCAGTATTTAAGAGCCTGGAACATATGTTTCACCTTTTCAGATTTCAATCTAGCAGCTAATTATTTTAGTGACCGATTTGAGAGTAGAAGATACCCCAAGGGGGTTCTCAAGCAAGCATGTTAACAACCCGTGCAATAGCAATTACACCCAAGTTAGAGACATCAAACCAAAATTTTAGCGAATTTTGAGGACCGACTCTGATATAGGCCATCTGGAGGGCCAGGACCCACTTACTACATATCACAGGTGCTGTAATATTAAAGATAGGCTGGTTTACATGTTTTTTTTCAACCACAGGCCAATTAGACTGGATTACCCGCCAAAATATTGGACACCTACAGTACAGACCAAAAGTTTGGACACACCTTCTCATTCAAAGAGTTTTCTGTATTTTTATGACTATGAAAATTGTAGATTCACACTGAAGGCATCAAAACTATGAATTAACACATGTGGAATTATATACTTAACAAAAAAGTGTGAAAAAACTGAAAATATGTCTTATATTCTAGGTTCTTCAAAGTAGCCACCTTTTGCTTTGATTACTTCTTTGCACACTCTTGGCATTGTCTTGATGAGCTTCAAGAGGTAGTCACCTGAAATGGTTTTCACTTCACAGGTGTGCCCTGTCAGATTTAATAAGTGGGATTTCTTGCCTTATAAATGGGGTTGGGACCATGAGTTGTGTTGGGCAGAAGTCAAGTGGATACAGAGCTGATAGTCCTACTGAATAGACTGTTAGAATTTGTATTATGGCAAGAAAAAAAGCAGTCCGAAAAATTGGGAAAACTGTGAAAGGGTCCCCAAGTGCAGTCGCAAAAACCATCAAGCGCTACAAAGAAACTGGCTCACATGAGGACCGCCCCAGGAAAGGAAGACCAAGAGTCACCTCTGCTGCGGAGGATAAGTTCATCCGAGTCACCAGCCTCAGAAATCACAGCAGCTCAGATTAGAGACCAGGTCAATGCCACACAGAGTTCTAGCAGCAGACACATCTCTACAACAACTGTTAAGAGGAGACTGTGTGCAGCAGGCCTTCATGGTAAAATAGCTGCTAGGAAACCACTGCTAAGGACAGGCAACAAGCAGAAGAGACTTGTTTGGGCTAAAGAACACAAGGAATGGACATTAGACCAGTGGAAATCTGTGCTTTGGTCTGATGAGTCCAAATTTGAGATCTTTGGTTCCAACCACCGTGTCTTTGTGCGACGCAGAAAAGGTGAACGGATGGACTCTACATGCCTGGTTCCCACCGTGAAGCATGGAGAAGGAGGTGTTATGGTGTGTGGATGCTTTGCTGGTGACACTGTTGGGGATTTATTCAAAATTAAAGGCATACTGAACCAGCATGGCTACCACAGCATCTTGCAGTGGCATGCTATTCCATCCGGTTTGCGTTTAGTTGGACCATCATTTATTTATCAACAGGACAATGACCCCAAACACACCTCCAGGCTGTGTAAGGGCTATGTGACCAAGAAGGAGAGTGATGGAGTGCTACACCAGATGACCTGGTCTCCACAGTCACCAGACCTAAACCCAATCGAGATGGTTTGGGGTGAGCTGGACCGCAGAGTGAAGGCAAAAGGGCCAACAAGGGCTAAGCATCTCTGGGAACTCCTTCAAGACTGTTGGAATACCATTTCAGGTGACTACCTCTTGAAGCTCATCAAGAGAATGCCAAGAGTGTGCAAAGCAGTAATCAAAGCAAAAGGTGGCTACTTTGAAGAACCTAGAATATAAGACATATTTTCAGTTTCACACTTTTTTGTTAAGTATATAATTCCACATGTGTTAATTCATAGTTTTGATGCCTTCAGTGTGAATCTACAATTTTCATAGTCATGAAAATACAGAAAACTCTTTGAATGAGAAGGTGTGTCCAACTTTTGGTCTGTACTGTATAAGTGTGGGAGCTGTATAGTCTGTAGATCTATAGATATAGGCAAGGATTTTTGATGTTTTATAATAAAGTATTTTATTATATCCTTCATTGACTGCAGGACAACCAGTATGGTTTACCTTGTCACATGCACTTGTCACCTTCAATATATTGACAAAACTATTAGGGAACTGAGGTGTGACAATAGAGAACATTTTACATACATCCATGATAAAATAGGCACCCCCATTTCTCGACACATGTAAAACCCACCAAGGAGACCCCAGGGTCTTCATGTTTCCGGGGAGGGAACACTTGAGATGTTTCACACCTTATTATTAACAGTATCTGTGAATTTCCCTAAGTTACAAGTTTTCTAAAATTGTTTGAAAATATACAGTAATCTGCTAAAAACAACCCCTTACAACTATATAGACAGGAACTTAAACAGTCAGAATGTGGCTTCCAGGCAGTGCCTGCTACATGTACCATATAAGCAATCACAGCAAGAAAAGCCCCTCTCACAAATCCTGTTACAACCCTCCAAATGCAAACAGTAGTCCCTTCCATAGGAGCAGCCTCTCCCACCAGCAAAAACTCACCACCTGTGTTCCACTTAAAGAGGACCTGTCACCACTCCTGACATGCCTGTTTTAATAGCCTCATACATTTCCCATGTAATAACAATTCTGGAACATCTATTCTTATGTCTCTATGTTGTGTCATTCATTATTATTTCTACTAGACGTTATGAATGAATTGCTAGCAGTCTGCAGTAAGGGTACAGAGGGGAGGTAACAAGTTGCGGGTGTGTACCTGGACAGTCTCACTCTATCAATCATTGCTGCCATTTTCAGACTGTGCAGGTACACACCCCAACTTCTAGTTTAAATAATAAAGGAACGGCAGGACATAGAGACATAAGACTAGATGCTTCAGAATTGTTATTGCATGGGGAATGCATGAAGCTATTAACACATGCATGTCGGGAGTGGTGAAAGGTCCTCTTTAAGTCCTGCAGTAAAATTGTTAGGAGCAGGAGGATGTAGTAGTAGCAGAGACAGGATGTCTGAGCACTGCTGTTGGCTGTACTGGCTACATTTAAGATGTAGCCATTAGTGCATTGTTATCCAAACCAGAAGCCACCGAGAACGGCAGCTGTCAGGGGTGAGAAGGATTGGGCAAAGTGAATATTTTTTGCCAATCCTTTTGTTCTTGTTAGAGGTGTCTAGCAGCGGTTTTCTTCTCTTTCTCCATTGAATACATGTCCAGCCAAGCCAAACATGTATGTTTATGGGGGAGTCGGGAGAGATAGCTGTCCACTGAAGGATCGTTCAGCAGACACCTTTTGAAGGTGTTTAGCCATCTTAAGAATACGGATGTGTGAGGAATAAATCACCTAGAATCCAAATAAAACTTTATGAATATTGCTGACCTACCAGCCCTGGATCTTTCTTCCAAAAATGCCTTACTTCCTTCCAATCTTGTTCTCCTACAGCTCACCCATGAAGCTGAAAGCTTTGTCCTTTCTCTGGAACAAGAATCACGTGTAGAGAATCTGCAGCCTGCCACTGTTGTAGTCCATGATTATTATTTTCCGGGTATGTGAAAATAGAAGGGGATAAAGTACAATATTCATGTATTTACAAATTAGTAATGTATTCTGTAAAATTCTGTAATTGGAAAAACCTTTGCACAAGTGCCACTAGCTGACATTTGCTAGATGCTAACACTAAAATATAATATCTTGAATCTGATACAGCTGTGATAAATATGTTGGATCAAGTGAAGATTATTTTACAATCTAAAACAAGCAATACACTCTGTACATCAATCATTAGTAAATAGAGATGAGCGAGTAGTGTTCGATCGAGATGGTATTCGATCGAATACTACGATATTCGGCGTGCTCGATTTCTTTCGAGTATAACGGCGATGGCGCACTTAGAATTCGTTTCCCCTCCCACCTTCCCTGGCGCTCTTTTTCCACCAATCACCATGCAGGGGGGGTATGACAGGCACGCTGAGCACGCTGGCAGCGCGAAAACGGCGTCTACATGCATTGGCTGGAAAAACCATGTGACCTCGAATATTAAAAACTCAGCTCTTCCTGCTCGTTCGCATATGCTGCGTGTACTTAGTCAGGGACAGAGGCTGGAGAAGGGAGAGACAGGTTTTAGCTGTTGGACAGGCAGGAGCGTGATTAAAAGCCCTTATCAGGGCTACTATAGTGCAGTACAGTGATAGCTTTACTACAAGATACACTTTACAGAGAACGGCTGCCGTATTCAGGGATAGCTGCTGGAGTAGGGACAGAGAGAGGCATTAGTGGTGTATTAGGTGCTCTGCTACATACCAAACTATATTTGGCACTACTGCTGTGTACCTTGAAATATAAAATATATAGGCCTTTCAATTGGCAACTGTACTGTGCGTTCTCTTGCAAAGTAATTTCTCAAACCTGGTGTTCATACACACCGTCTGATCACTTAGTACACGGCTGTGTACCTTGAAATATACAATATATAGGCCTTATAATTGGCAACTGTACTGTGCGTTCTCTTGCAAAGTAATTTCTCATACCTGGTGTTCATACACACCGTCTGATCACTTAGTACACGGCTGTGTACCTTGAAATATAAAATATATAGGCCTTTCAATTGGCAACTGTACTGTGCGTTCTCTTGCAAAGTAATTTCTCAAACCTGGTGTTCATACACACCGTCTGATCACTTGGTACACGGCTGTGTACCTTGAAATATACAATATATAGGCCTTATAATTGGCAACTGTACTGTGCGTTCTCTTGCAAACTAATTTCACGGCTGTGAAGGCAAAATATTGTAACCAAAAAAAAATAAAATGCGGCGGGGGGCTAGCGGAATAGGACGTGGACGAGGACGGGGGCGCGGAAATGCTGTTGGGGGCCTTGTTGAAGCCAGTGGGGATACAATGCGTGCTGGTGAGGGTCAGCCAGGATCCCGCTCATCCAGAATCCCTGCCTTTATGGGACAGTTAAGCAGGGGGCGGGTTACACCGCTGTTGAGGCCTGAGCAGGTTGAACAGGTGGTGCAATGGATAGCCGATAGCGCTTCCACACAGTTGTCCACCAGCCAGTCATCCACACAGTCTCACTCTGACCCTCCTTCCTCCACACCTGGCCAACAGAGTCATCCCACCATTGACCCCTCCCAGGAGCTCTTTTCGGGTCCTTTTTCAGATGTGCCGGAAGAATCCCAGGAGCTAGCAGAGGAATTTGTTTGTAGTGATGCCCAAACACTTGAGTTTTCGCCATCTCCTGCTGATGTGGACCCTGAGCCAGCATCTGTTATCATGAGCGATGATGATGATGAGACGCAGTTGCCATCAAGGGAGGCTGTTGGAATGTCCAGTGGGCAGAAGGAGGAGCAGAGTGAGGAAGTGGAAGAGGAGGTGGTGGATGACGAAATGACCGACCCCACTTGGCCAGGGGTGATGTCCAGCGAGGAAAGCAGTGGAGAGGTGGTGGTCTGCGCAGCACCGAAAAAGGCAGCAAGAGGCAGAGGGATGTCCAGAGGCAGAGGGATGTCCAGAGGCAGAGGGATGTCCACAGGCAGAGGACAGTCCAGACAGAGAAGTGAGGCCACAGCCAGCAGGGCCGAAGCTGTTCCCGGCAGCGGGCAGTCGCGCGAAGCTCCCCCATCGAGGCCTCGTACTTCTGTGGTGTGGAGATATTTTAATGTTTGTGCGGATGACAAACTGAGCGCAGTTTGCACACTCTGCCACTCAAAACTGAGTAGGGGCTCTGAGAAGAGCAATATGACCACCTCAGGCATGCGGCGTCACTTGGAATTCAAGCACTGGGCTGAGTGGGAGAGAGCAAACGCAATACAACCTGCGCCCGGTCTTGCTGCCACTGCCTCTTCCCCTTTGTTGTGTGCTGCCACTGCGGTCCAGACCTCCAGCCAGGACACCTCCACATCTGCCTCTGCCTCGGCTACTTTGGGGCCTTCTCCTTCAGCCTCCCCTTCCCCCGCCCCTTCCCCCGCCTCTTCGCCTGCACCTTCACACTCCTCGTCCCAACAACTGTCCATCTCGCAGGCGTTCGACCGCAGGCGGAAGTACGCCTCGAATCACCCCCAAGCCCAAGCCTTAAACTGCCACATCTCCAAACTGCTGGCCCTGGAGATGTTGCCATTTAGGCTTGTGGAGACGCAGGCCTTCCGCGACCTGATGGCGGCTGCCGCACCTCGCTATTCCATCCCCAGCCGCCACTACTTTTCCCGGAGTGCCGTCCCCGCCCTGCACCAGCACGTGTCGCGTAACATCAGGCGGGCCCTGAGGTACGCAGTCAGCGCAAAGGTCCACTTGACCACCGACTCGTGGACAAGCGCTTGCGGCCAGGGACGATACATTTCTTTGACGGCACACTGGGTGAATGTTGTGGAAGCGGGGACGGGGTCACAAACAGAGACGGCCTACCTACCACCCCCGCCCAAGATTGCCAACATGGGTTCTGATACACCCCCCTCCTCTTCCTCCTCCTCCTCCTCTGCCTTAACATCGCCCTCAGCCGCTAGCTGGAAGCGTTGCAGCACTGGCGCGGGGAGACGTCAGCAGGCGGTGCTTAAGCTCATCAGCTTGGGCGACAGGAAGCACAGCGCCCCAGAAGTGAGGGACGCCATATTGCAGCAGACGGAGATGTGGCTGTCGCCGCTGCAGCTAGGACCAGGCATGGTCGTGTGCGATAACGGCCGTAACCTGGTGGCGGCTCTGGAGCTTGCCGAACTCAATCACGTACCATGCCTGGCCCACGTTTTTAATCTGGTAGTCCAAAAATTTCTAAAGACTTACCCCAACCTGGCAGAGCTACTGGTGAAAGTGCGGCGCTTGTGCGCTCACTTTCGGAAGTCAACTGTAGCTGCTGCTAGCTTAAAAAAACTCCAGCAACGCCTCCATTTGCCTCAACATCGGCTGTTGTGCGACCTGCCGACTCGCTGGAATTCCACCTATTCCATGTTGGCCAGGGTGTGTGAGCAGCAGAGAGCATTGATGGAGTACCAGATTATGAATCCACGCGTGCCTCCAACTCAGCTCCCTCAGTTTGCCAACCACGAGTGGCCATGGATGGCAGACATATGCGATGTACTGCGTATCTTTGAGGAGTCCACCAAGAAGGTCAGCAGCGAGGACGCTATAGTGAGCGTAACCATCCCGCTCCTATGCGTCCTTAAAGAATCCCTCATCGCAATAAGGGAGAACGCATTGCACGCAGAGGAGACGGGGATAGGAGGAGACGCAACGGAGCTACACAGTCAGACCACACTTTTGTCTGCTTCACGGTGGCAGTTGCAGGAGGAGGAGGATGAGGAGGAGGAGGACGACGTGGAGGTGGCTGTGGAAGAGGAGGAGGATGCTGGCGGCGAGGGTAGCAGTCAGGCTGTGTGCGTCCCATTGGTTCAGCGCGGATGGGGCGGAGAGGAGGCGGAAGAGGAAGAGGAGGAAATGGCAAGTGATCCTTCTGGTGGGGGCAGTGACGTCATACCTATTCAGAGTCTGGCACACATGGCTGACTTCATGCTGGGCTGCTTTTCCCGGGACACACGTGTTGTCCGGATAGTGGAGAACAAACTGTACTGGGTCTTCGCACTCCTGGACCCCCGGTATAAAGATAACATCTCCTCTTTTATTCCGGTAGAGGAGAGGACAAATCGATTGCTGGAATACCAGAGGGAACTCGTGCAGAACATGATGGAGATTTTCCCACCCACCATCGCTGGCGGCAGAGAGGAGAGGGTCTCCCAGAGTCCCACAACATCTATCAGGCCCACAGCCACCAAGGGAACACTCTCCAAGGTGTGGGACACGTTCATGGCACCCCCTCGTGCAACTTCCATCACTGCGGGGCCCGCTATCAGCAGGAGGGACAAGTATCGGCGGATGTTGCGGGAGTACCTGGCAGACCGTAACCCTGTCCTCCCCGATCCCTCGGCGTCCTACACTTACTGGGTCTCCAAGTTGGACACGTGGCTGGAACTGTCCCTGTACGCCTTGGAGGTGCTTGCCTGCCCTGCCGCCAGCGTGCTATCAGAAAGGGTGTTCAGCGCAGCCGGGGGCATTATAACCGATAAGCGCAGCCGCCTGTCAACCGACAGTGCCGACAGGCTGACGCTAATCAAAATGAACAGCAAGTGGATTGACCCGGACTTTGCTTCTCCAACAGTGGAAAGCAGCCAAAAGTGAAGTGCCATCTGTATGAAGTGCCATTTCCTCCTCCACCTCCTCCTCCTCCTCCTTAACCGCCGTAGAATTGCTCCGTAAATAAGAAAAATTTATATATTTATGGCTCACCTCTTGGGCCTCCACATAATTTTTAAGAGGTCTCACCTCTTGGGCCTCCACAAAATGTTTAACAGGTCTCACCTCTTGGGCCTCCACAAAATGTTTAACAGGTCTCACCTCTTAGGCCTCCACAAAATGTTTAACAGGTCTCACCTCTTGGGCCTCCACATAATTTTTAACAGGTCTCACCTCTTGGGCCTCCACATAATTTTTAACAGGTCTCACCTCTTGGGCCTCCCTCCACATAATTTTTAAGAGGTCTCACCTCTTGGGCCTGCACAAAATGTTTAAGAGGTCTCACCTCTTGGGCCTCCACATAATTTTTAAGAGGTCTCACCTCTTGGGCCTACACAAAATGTTTAAGAGGTCTCACCTCTTGGGCCTCCACATAATTTTTAAGAGGTCTCACCTCTTGGGCCTGCACAAAATGTTTAAGAGGTCTCACCTCTTGGGCCTCCACATAATTTTAAGAGTCTCACCTCTTGGGCCTCCACAAAATGTTTAACAGGTCTCACCTCTTGGCCTCCACAAAATGTTTAACAGGTCTCACCTCTTGGGCCTCCACAAAATGTTTAACAGGTCTCACCTCTTGGGCCTCCACAAAATGTTTAACAGGTCTCACCTCTTGGGCCTCCACATAATTTTTAACACGTCTCACCTCTTGGGCCTCCACATAATTTTTAACACGTCTCACCTCTTGGGCCTCCACATAATTTTTAACACGTCTCACCTCTTGGGCCTCCACATAATTTTTAACACGTCTCACCTCTTGGGCCTCCACATAATTTTTAACACGTCTCACCTCTTGGGCCTCCACATAATTTTTCACACGTCTCACCTCTTGGGCCTCCACATAATTTTTAAGAGGTCTCACCTCTTGGGCCTCCACAAAATGTTTAAGAGGTGTCACCTCTTGGGCCTCCACATAATTTTTAATAGGTCTCACCTCTTGGGCCTCCACATAATTTTTAAGAGGTCTCACCTCTTGGGCCTCCACAAAATGTTTAAGAGGTGTCACCTCTTGGGCCTCCACATAATTTTAACAGGTCTCACCTCTTGGGCCTCCACATAATTTTTAAGAGGTCTCACCTCTTGGGCCTCCACAAAATGTTTAAGAGGTGTCACCTCTTGGGCCTCCACATAATTTTTAAGAGGTCTCACCTCTTGGGCCTCCACAAAATGTTTAAGAGGTGTCACCTCTTGGGCCTCCACATAATTTTTAATACGTCTCACCTCTTGGGCCTCCACATAATTTTTAAGAGGTCTCACCTCTTGGGCCTCCACAAAATGTTTAACAGGTCTCACCTCTTGGGCCTCCACAAAATGTTTAACAGGTCTCACCTCTTGGTCCTCCACATAATTTTTAACACGTCTCACCTCTTGGGCCTCCACATAATTTTTAACACGTCTCACCTCTTGGGCCTCCACATAATTTTTAACACGTCTCACCTCTTGGGCCTCCACATAATTTTTAACACGTCTCACCTCTTGGGCCTCCACATAATTTTAACACGTCTCACCTCTTGGGCTTCCACATAATTTTAACACGTCTCACCTCTTGGGCCTCCACATAATTTTTAACACGTCTCACCTCTTGGGCCTCCACAAAATGTTTAACAGGTCTCACCTCTTGGGCCTCCACATAATTTTTAACACGTCTCACCTCTTGGGCCTCCACATAATTTTAACACGTCTCACCTCTTGGGCCTCCACATAATTTTTAACACGTCTCACCTCTTGG
>ONZH01011099.1:0-23956 GCA_900303285.1 Rhinella marina
TTGTGGATATGACCGTGTTATGGACGCAGTGATACCTTGTGGCTATGACTGTGTTATGACGCAGGACACCTTGTGGTATGACGAGTTATGACGCGCGACACTTATATGACCGCGTGCAGTGACACTTGTGGATATGACGTGTTATGACGCAGTGATAACTTGTGGATTGACTGATGACGCAGTGACACCTTTGGATGACTGCGCAGGATAACCTGTGGCTATGACCGTGTATGACGCAGTGACACCTTGTGGATTGACCGTGTCGACGCAGTGATAACTGTGGATATGACCGTGTTATGACTGTGAAACTTGGATATGACAGTTTATGACGCAGTGATAACTGTGATATGACCGTGTTCACACAGTGACACCTTGTGGATCGACCGTGTTCGCGCAGTGATACTTGTGGTATGATCCGAGTTATGACGCAGCGACACCTTGTGGATATGACCGTGTTATGACACAGTGACACCTAGTGGAAAAAAGTTAACTATGTTAAATCGTAAATTTCCCAAATGTAATTCTAACAAGGCAATTTATTAAGTCCTGGGAACACAAAAAGAGAACATACTACCATTCTAAACTCTTCTATTTCGCTTCAGTTCCTTAGATGTTGGCAGGGGAGCTAACCATCAGAGAAGAAAAGGATTACATAATACAATCATAAACTTGGTATATTAAGGTTTAGGTAGCTGGGCAGACACCTTTGGTAGAGAAGAATACAGTATCTCATCCATTCTACAGAATACACTGACAAATTACACAAGTTAGCACAGTACCTTTGGCTAAATTGTCCCACGCCGTATAATGCAGAAAAACACTTTTAATCCACATGTCAATCAAGCACCGCAAGTGCCCGGAAGCGCGATAGAGCAGGAAGGAGCCCAAGCCTCGGCCTATTAGTAATGCAAACGCCGCCCTCTTATATCATCCTGTCGGCCTGTTATTCTAATACTCCTATCTGCCTCCTGTAACTAAATCCCGTGCTTGCAAGGTTCTCCCTGTTTCTGGCGCATGCGCTCCTCACTGCCCACTGTGGGCAGAGGCGCAGTGTAACCTATTGCGCATGCGCCAGTCCCCGCTCCTCAGCCCGGCAGTTACAGGAGGCGGAGAGGAGTTTTAGAATAATGGGCCGACAGGATGATGTAAGAGGGCGGCGTTTGCATTACTAATAGGCCGAGGCTTGGGCTCCTTCCTGCTCTATCGCGTTTCCGGGCACTTGCGGTGCTTGACTGACATGTGGATTAAAAGTGTTTTTCTGCATTATACGGCATGGGACAATTTAGACAAAGGTACTGTGCTAACGTGTGTAAGGTGGTCTAGAGCCTGATCTGAGCGGTCTATAACGCTCAGATCAGGTGAAAGACTCTCTTTAAAAAGTAGGTACAGTGAACAGGAGAGAGAAAGGGGAAGAAGAGAAAAAAACAGGGAATCCAGGGTTTTACACACAAAGGGGGTAATTTATTAAGATGAAATACGCCTATATACACCTGAAATACTGAGACTTCTCCTCGCTTATGCCAGGTCTAAAAAAGTGGGCAGAAGGCCCGTCTCATTTACCATTTTCTACATATTTCAGGCATAAAAAGGGTCTAAATGTAAGACAGCTCGGGAGCTGGTACTAGTGTGCCTCTTTGCTGAGGACCACAAAGTGCAGTCCGAAATGCACAGGTACTGGCTGAGTACATGCTGTTGAGGATGTGGACCTATTTGCAGAGACACAGACCGAAATCTCATGAAAGAGCTTCTTAGTGCTTTCGTGGGCCTCCAATCTCTGCCTCTGCTCCACATCACTCTGTCAATGGGTCCGCATCCGTGAAATGGAGAGCACACGGCCGGTGCCTGTATATTATGATCCCACTGTTTGCAGTCCGCAATATGAGCACCACAGCCGTACTGCCCTGTGAATGAGCCTTATGCTGAGGCTTTTCCACACGAAATCCCCATGGAAAAACCACTCTTTGTCTGCACCGTGTGCAGGTACCCTTAGAATCAAGGCAATCTATTCTCAGAAACTGTTTAAGATGACATCCATTTGGCAGGCTTTGCATAGTCGTAATGAGTGAGTTCTACAGAAGTATTGGTATGCCTTTTGGTTTGGTGTCCACTGCACCACTGCATTTTTCACAGCGTACATTTTTGTACTGTATGCCACAGTTATGGAGGTGCATGTGGAATCATTTGTGAGCTATATGGGAGGGGGTCTATAATTGTTAATAAATCAAATGACTCATACAATTGAAACAGTCTGCTTTCATTCGAAGGAAACAACAATATACTGTAAGTGTTGGTATTTGCAGAAGCCTAAACTAAACATTCCAGGCCCATTGAAATGAAAGGCTGTCAATTGTTTACTGTCAATTGTTTACATAGCAGACAGATATAATTGGGGAAGAACAGACAATTTGGATGCCACATACAGCCCAAACCCTTGCCGTATGCATTGGCCACAACATGTGGACGACATTCAGACTATCTGCACTTACTCTAACATCCGGGCACCTGAGCACGTAATAGGGCAATGTCTGAAAATGATAACCCTTTAATGTAAAAAAAATCATTTGTACTTGTTGGTTAAGCTAAATAAAAAAGAAAATCTTGTAAAAAATGTATTTTCATTGTAATTTTGTTTGCTTCTAGATAATGAGACCTCATTTCACGAGTGATTGCTGGAGCTGTTCTTTTCTAGGTCTACTGTTATGACTAAAACACAATGATGGATGCAAGAACATTCTTACATACACAATATTGAAACAGTATTTACTCCTGTGCAATATATGTATTAAAGTTTAGGTTACAGTTTTGAGCACTCTGTCTTGACTTTTGATTTCTTTGAATACTCCTTGTAAATTATAAGAACAAATACTACAGGCCAGATATACTAAGACAGCCTCAAAATGAGTAACCAATGCAGCCAGGCAGTAGGGAAAGCAAATCGTATGCTTGGCTGCATAGCTAGAGGTATAACGAGCAGAAAGAGGGAGATTGTGATCCCTCTGTATAGAGCTCTAGTGAGACCACATCTGGAATACTGTGTTCAATTCTGGAGACCTCACCTACAAAAGGATATTGCTAAAATAGAACTGGTCGAAAGAAAAGCGACACAAAAAGGGTGGAAGGTCTAAAGCATAGAACTTATCAAGAAAGACTCAGAGTTCTTAATATGTATAGTCTGGAGGAAAGAAGAGAAAGGGGGGACATGATTGAAACCTTTAAATATGTTAAAGGACTGAATAAAGTTCAGGAGGGAAGGGTTATTAATAAGAAACTGAACACAAGAACAAGGGGGCACAATCTGAGGTTAGTTGGGGGAAAAATCAAGAACAACATTAGAAAATATTACTTCACTGAAAGAGTAGTAGAAGCTTGGAACAAACTTCCAGCAGAGGAGGTTGATAAATCCACAGTAACTGAATTTAAACATGCCTGGGATAAACATGTATCTATCCTAAGATAACAATAAAGGATAATAAAAGGGCAGACTAGATGGACCAGGTGGTCTTTTTCTGCCATCAATCTACTATGTTTCTATGACTGGCATTACAAAATGCACCAAATCAGAATTCCCTGCTCCACAAACTGCAATCTGCACTTGCTATGTAAATTACAGTAAATCTGAAGAGCCACACCCACTCCTGCTAAGCCCCACCCACTTCCTCAACACCTTTGCAGTGGGAAGGGTAACTGCACACATTTTGGATTATGCGTGTTTTTTTACACACAGATTTTTGTGCAAAAACCTACATAATACAGTGAATGAGATTTGACAAATCTCATGTAACACCCCTTTAGGCCGACATCTGTAGGCAGGGTACATTGTAGTTCTCACCTCGCTATGGTGCAATGTCCCCACCCAAATCTTACTGGGTGCTCTGCAGAAATGCAGGAGGGTCTTCCTCATCTGCCAGGAGTCGACTTGAGAAACTCTCACCTAGCTCAGTACATACTCACCCCAGAGAGAGGTAAAACTACAACATGTTTATTTGGGGAAGGGTAAACAATGGTGAGCTGAAGAAGAAGCAAATAGAGGAACAGAGGGACCACCTGGTATGGGAATGGACTCTATGCCAGTACAGGCTGGTAGAACAAACTGTAATGTTCCCTGAGATAATATGGGAGGATTACAAATAGTTAAATTATTGGTCAAACTGGTGCAAAGCAGAACAGGCTTGGTTGCCCATAACAACCAATCGAATTCCACCTTTCTTTTTCCAAATGAGCTGTCAAAAATGAAAGGTGGAATCTGATTCGTTGCCAGTTTCATAAATCTCTCCCATTGTCTTTACCCAACAATGACCCAAGAATGATGGTGATCAGACAAACCGAAAATACAACTCACACACACTTCCTAACTGCCTATACACACTTACTACAAGCTGCTTTAACGCAATGAACACAGTCCAAACGTCGGGGCCCTGTTCCCGCAGACATTGGCGTGCTTTAAGAAACCATTGGTGCCCTTTGTTACTGTTATTCATCTCAGGAACTGTTCTCTCACTTAATTCCCAATAGCAGCACAATATGGCTGCTGTTGGCACTGTTGCTAACTATTAAATCACTGATTGTCATATGGGGTTTCAGCGGGGATGCTGCTGCCTGTGATGTCTAGTTTGGGTGGTTGTTTCTGTTTTTTTTGGTCTTTTTGGTCATTGTGCTTAATTATTAATGCTCAGTCTGATACACTCTGCTTATTTGTTTTTCACCCTATTTAGCTGGATCTTATATATTTTGTATATACATTTAATCGGCAAACAACATTCATCCTCCATTGTATGTTTTAGGATTTTACATTACATTTATGTGACATTTGTATTATTAATAAAGGATATTTTTATAACGTTGCTGAATAATGTGTTACTGTGTGCCAGAGGACTTTACAGGTTATAGATGGAGGCCATCTGAGCCCTGTGGCCTATTAAAGTCTATTGGGGTCATTTACTAAGACTGGCTTTTTAGGCTGCCATAAGATTTGGATAATTTATACGAAGGTGTGCTCCTTGTCATAAATTAGGCATATCTACAGCAGTCTGTGCACCTGGCATAAAAACTACTCCAGTCCCTACCTTGAGTAGTTTTTCACCACCATTAACACCTGGGCCGGCATAGCCCCTGACACTCCAGCCAAATGCCAAACACAGCATAAAACTGGCCATTCTACTTAGTATTATCACACAGGTCAAAAAAGGCTATTATTTGATTATTTTTAAGACTAAAATAGTTGTGAGTCCCTTAATAACTGTTCATCTATATTTGTTCTTGAGTTAGGATTCTGCTACATGGTGACATGTGTCGTGCTGCATTTCAAGTAAGGCTAGGGCTACACAACGACATGTGTTGCGCGACAATTTCTATAATGATAGTCTATGATGTCGCACTGTGACATGCTGCGACTGTGACAGTAGCAAAAAAAAACGGATTTTTTTTTCCTGCGACTGTCGAGTCGCAGTCGCAGCATGTCGCAGTGCAACACCATAGACTACCATTATGAAAATTGTCATGCGACATGTTGCAGTGTAGTTGTGCCCTATGTGTCGCACGACACATGTCGTCGTGTATCCCTAGCCTAATGATTTTCAATAGTGTCACTATGCGACATTCTACAACTGCAAGGTGACAGTCACAAAAAAAATACATCCAAGTCGTATTTTTCTACAACTGTCATGTCGCAGTCGCAATGTGTCACATTGCAATGTGACCCTTTTAAAATACATTATATCAAATGTTGCGCAACTTTCTTGTCCCCATGTAGTACTGTAATACGCTGCTGTTTTTCCATACATAAATTCACGTATAATCAGCAACACTTGCAGGCCCCCTAATTCTTAATAGTTCTGAGCTCTTTGGCCAGACTTTCTGGCGTCAAGGTCAGTTGACATAGTAACGTGTTGGCCCTTACCAGTGATGGGAAATAGCCCACTCCTAAAGCGGCTGTCTATTTCCCATCACTGGGAAGGACCTTTTGGCCCCTAAGTGGTCAGGTCCGGAACAGAGGTAATATTTAGCCAGCTCACAGTGATTTGGCTAAACTCCATCCTTAAAGGGGAATTCTGTTTATCGTAAATATAACTTATGTTTTAGACTAATTCATCATCAATAATCACCTAATATAATGTCAATTTCACGTATTTACTGTTCAGGAGTTATAAACGTAGTTTTCTTCCTCTGCTACCCCCTGTGGTTCCTCATAAGTTACCAGTAGTTCTGAGCCTTTGTTAGGTCGAGCATGCTCAGTGTGTTGCTATCAATTCTCTAGCTAAATGTTAGTGTGCTGCTGATTAGTGACTAGAGGGGGTGTGACTGGACAGGAATATCAAGCAGCCAATAAACATCCACACTCACAGCAGGACAGCTAGGGATTGTAGTCTTTCAGGTGCCATGATACTCTCAGTGTGTTGCAGTCTCACACAGGAGCTAAAAATGGATTGCAAGGTAAATTGAAGCTCTGGTTATATGTATAGATTTGGGGTCTGGTTGGGGTCACAGCTTGCAGCCTTAATGCAGTTTTCAAAAATAAAGGCACTCTATCAGAATACCCCTTTAAGAATGACTTGGTCCTTACCAGTAATGGGAAATAGGTCATTCTTTAGAAATCTATCTATATCCCATCATGTGTACAGTCATAGCCAAAAGTTTTGAGAATGACACAAATATTATATTTTCACATGATCTGCTGCCCTCTGGTTTTTATGTGTGTTTGTCAGATGTTTTTATCACATACAGAAATATAATTGCAATCATATTATGAGTAACAAAAGCTTATATTGACAGTTAGAATGAGTTAATGCAGCAAGTCAATATTTGCAGTTTTGACCCTTCTTCTTCAGGACCTCTGCAATTCTCCCTGGCATGCTCTCAATCAACTTCTGGACCAAATCCTGACTGATAGCAGTCCATTCTTGCACAATCAATGCTTGCATTTTGTCAGAATTTGTAGGTTTTTTGTTTGTCCACCCATCTCTTGATGATTGACCACAAGTTCTCAATGGGATTAAGATCTGGGGAGTTTCCAGGCCATGGACCCAAAATCTCTATGTTTTGTTCCCCTGAGCCATTTAGTTATCACCTTTGCTTTATGGCAAGGTGCTCCATCATGCTGGAAAAGGCATTGTTGATCACCAAACTGCTCTTGGACGGTTGGGAGAAGTTGCTCTCGGAGGACATTCTGGTACCATTCTTTATTCATGGCTGTGTTTTTAGGCAAGACTGTGACAGAGCCGATTCCCTTGGCTGAGAAGCAACCCCACACATGAATGGTTTCAGGATGCTTTACAGTTGGCATGAGACAAGACTGGTGGTAGCGCTCACCTCGTCTTCTCCGAATAAGCTGTTTTCCAGATGTCCCAAACAATCGAAAAGGGGATTCATCAGAGAAAATGACTTTACCCCAGTCCTCAGCAGTCCACTCCCTGTACCTTTTGCAGAATATCAGTCTGTCCCTGATGTTTTTTCTGGAGAGAATTGGCTTCTTTGCTGCCCTCCTTGAGACCAGGCCTTGCTCCAAGAGTCTCCGCCTCACAGTGCATGCAGATGCACTCACACCTGCCTGCTGCCATTCCTGAGCAAGCTCTGCACTGCTGGTAGCCCGATCCCGCAGCTGAAACACTTTTAAGAGACGGTCCTGGCGCTTGCTGGTCTTTCTTGGGCGCCCTGGAGCCTTTTTGGCAACAATTGAACCTCTCTCCTTGAAGTTCTTGATGATGCGATAGATTGTTGACTGAGGAGCAATCTTTCTAGCTGCGATACTCTTCCCTGTTAGGCCATTTTTGTGCAGTGCAATGATGACTGCACGTGTTTCTTTAGAGATAACCATGGTTAACAGAAGAGAAACAATGATGCCAAGCACCAGCCTCCTTTTAAAGTGTCCAGTGGTGTCATTCTTACTTAATCATGACAGATTGATCTCCAGCCCTGTCCTCATCAACACCCACACCTGTGTTAATGGAGCAATCACTGAAACGATGTTAGCTGGTCCTTTTAAGGCAGGGCTGCAATGATGTTGAAATGTGTTTTGGGGGATAAAGTTCATTTTCTAGGCAAATATTGACTTTGCAAGTAATTGCTGTTAAGCTGATCACTCTTTATAACATTATGGAGTATATGCAAATTGCCATTATAAAAACTGAAGCAGTAGACTTTGTAAAAATTAATATTTGTATCATTCTCAAAACTTTTGGCCATGACTGTAGGGACCAATTTGCCACCTGCTGGTCAGGTTCTGAACTATGATCGTCTTTAGCTGCTTCACAGTGAATTGGCTAAACCCCACCCTCTGTAGGACCCGCTTGTTATCTTAAAATTGCTAAACTTTTTATGTCATGGGGTCAGTTACATTTAGATTTGCACAAGAAAGCAAAACATATAAGAAGTAGAAAATTAGGTTTTTATGTTTTGTTTTTATTCATTTTTATATCTGAATCTCAAATTTTTGTATCTTTTGATGAGTGAAAAGTTACAGAATGTGCAAGAAAAAGAAACCATGGGTGCCAAATTCCCATGTGCCAAGCGTTATCTGACTTTTTCCTGCAATTCAGATTGCAGGACATTCATGGTAACCTGTGATTTCACCATCATTATTGTTAAAGGAAAGCTCAAACATATAGCCTCATCACAATCGTGATTGAGGTGCGAATCAGTGATGGGGTCTACTTGACTCACACAAAACTATTTTCCATACCTCAAATGGACATTTTCCATTTCTTAGATACTAAGAAGGTTTCATATTGGTAAGGTCCTTTTCAGTGATGGACTCTAGTCAAATCACATATGTAGAAATGGATATATACAGATGTAGAAATTTTCCATATCCCAGAAGGACTTTCTTTCATATCTTATATACTGAGAAATTTTCTTACTGGTGTGGTCCTTTTCAGTGATAGCATCTAGCTAAATCACAGTGAAAACCAGAGTGTCAGCACAGGATTTGTCAGGTACGTAATCATCTATTCTTCACTACAGAGCGTTCTCCTAAGTTGTCCAGTTTCCTCCTAAAAGCAGACAACCTAAAATGTATTACATAAAAATAGGTGAGGTGTCTGTCAAAATGTACTGTATTAAAATAGTAAAAAAAAAAAAACAGTGCAGAAAGCAGTGGGGAAAAAAAAATCACGTAACTTAAGATAATCTGTCACCTCTGACAAGCCCTTTAAGTACAGTGATACATGAATAGAACATCTACCACTGACTCCAGAACAGTAAGTTGTATATTGTTACCCAAACCCATCACCGCACTGTGCACCCGCAAACTGGCCATGGAATGCATCAAGAGGAGTGCTCCTGGAGTCCTCTCCATTATGTATGCACGCTCCTGATATCCTCTCCACGACGTGCACATGTTCAGGAGTCCTCTCCACTATGTGCGCACACTCAGGAGTCCTGTACACTATGTGCACGTGCTACCATACTTAACAGAGCTTGCATGAGGTGACATATTTCCTCCCTGAGGACAGGTCATCAGTATTAAACCCTCGTCAACCCCTTTAAAACTGCAGAATGTTTAGAAACTATTAGTATTTTATGCAAACCTGGTAGTAATAATTATGGAACAGGCTCAAGACTCTCGAGTAATAGCAGTTATCAGTTTGGATTCTAGAATGCAGTAAACTGCCAGCCCCAGATGTTAGCTGAAGGTCTATGGTAAAATATGAAACACAGCATACGCAAGTGGGGGTTTTTTGCTCCTGGATTTCTTGTTAATGAAATTTTTTATTTTTTTTTGTCTGGGCAATTTTTTTTAGACCTTTCATACTACCTTCTCTATTGGAGATGAAGAAAATGCCAGTATTAAGGCATACTATATGAAGGTTCTCCCTCCCCCAAAAAAAAAAAAAAAAAAAAAAAGTCAAATGTCCACACACATAAGTGATAAGTATCCTGCAGGTTAATTGTCATCTAGCTTTGTTGTAACAAAAAAACGAAACTTTCTCATAAAACTGTTTTATTAAAATATATATGCATAAACTACACAATATATATGGAAAGACGGAAAGACTCAATTATTAGGGGTACAGATAGGGTGATCTGTCACAAAGACTGGGATCATCGAATGGTGTGTTGTCTTCCTGGCGCTCATGTTCGACATGTCGCGGATCAGGTCAACAGATTACTGGGAGGGGCTGGTTCATATTGGAACCAATGACAAAGAGGTAGGTGGAGCGTCCTTAAAAATGATTTTAGGGATTTGGGTAACAAGCTTAGGGCAAGGACCTCAAAGGTAGTGTTTTCAGAAATACTACCTGTACCACGAGCCACACAAGAAAGGCAGCGGGAAATTAGGGAGGTAAACAAGTGGCTCAAGAACTGGTGTAGGAAGGAGGGGTTTGGGTTTCTGAAGAATTGGCCAACTTCTCTGTCGGCTACAGCCTCTGTAGTAGGTATAGGCTGCACCTCAATGAGGAAAGTGCAGCTGTTTTGGGGGAGAAGATGGCTAGAAGGTTGGAGGAGTGTTTAAACTAGGGACTGTGGGGGGGGGGGGGTTAATTCCATTATAGGAAGGGAAGATACTGCAGATAGAGACCTGGGGCAAGGTAATAGAACTGGGGGAGGAATGGAAGGAGGGACTAGAACCGTTCATAAGGAAAGGTGTGAGGAGGACTATGACATAGTGGGAATAACAGACATGGCTAGATGATAGCTATGACTGGGCAACAGTCTGTTTAGAAAGGATTGTCAAAACTAAAGAGGGGGAGGGGTCTGCCTTTATGTAAAGTCCTGTCTAAAGCCCACGCTCCGGGAAGATATAAGTGAGGGACATGAATATGTGGAGTCACTGTGGGTAAAAATATAAGGAGGCAAAAACAATACTAATAAAATACTAATAGGAGTTTATTATAAGCCATCTAATATACCAGAGTCCACAGAAAATCTACTACTAAGGCCCCTTTCCCATGACTGTATGCCCTCTGAGACATACGGTCCGCGAGCGGGCCATATGTCCCGAAGCGGCATCGATCGTGCACACAGGATCGCACAGCATTATAGATTACAATGATGCTGTGCGCTCCCATGCGCACAATCGATGCCGCTCCGGGACATATGGCCCGCTTACTGACTGTATGTCCGGAGGGCATACGGTCGTGTGAAAGGGGCCTTAGTAGTAGATTTTCTGTGGACTCTTGTATATTAGATGGCTTATAATAAACTCCTATTAGTATTTTATTATTATTGATTTTGCCTCCTTCATACAGTCGTGTGAAAGGAGCCTTAATGAGATAGATGAGCTGGCAAATCATAATGTGGGACTTCAACTACCCAGATATAGACTGGGAAACTGAAACCTGTATATCTCATAAAGAAAACAGGTTTTTGGCAATAAACAAAGACAATTACCTTTCCCAACTGGTTCAGGACCGGACTAGAGGGACGGCCATACTGGACTTAAAAAGATTGCCAGAACCAGATGGCATACACCCACACATCATATGACAGTGATGGCTAACCTCTGGCACTCCAGCTATGGTGAAAATACGACTCCCAGCATGCTCCATTCATTCCTATGGCGTTCTGAAAACAGCCAAGAAAGTATGGATTTGGGGAGTTTTAGTTTTACCACAGCTGGAGTGCCAGAGTTTAGCCATCACAGTCCTAAGAGAATTAAGTTAAGTCATAGCCAAACCCTTAGTTCTGATATTTAAAAGGGTTGTCCGAGTTATTTTTTGTAATTTATATGTTTCTAACTAATCAAATATAACAGCTTTTCCAGTATTTTGTGCTTCAAAACTTGCTGGTTTCTCAGATTAAACTCAGGGTCACATGACCTATGATGTCAGCTTCTCTCCCTGCTCTTCTGATATCCATGCACAAGCAGATAAGAGTCTGTACAGGAGACATCACTGTGCTGGCCACGCCCCGTGCTTTTCCGGCTCCTGCTCTCTCCCTGGATTCTTTCAGATAAAACATTAACTCCTTCAGCCAGAACACACACAGGACTCAAGGCTTTACAACAGTAGCTGCAGGAAATGAAGAGACACAGGATCTGCCCTCCTCACTCTGTACAGTCATGGCCAAAAGTTTTGAGAATGACACAAGTATTATATTTTCACATGATCTGCTGCCCTCTGGTTTTTATGTGTGTTTGTCAGATGTTTTGATCACATACAGAAATATAATTGCAATCATATTATGAGTAAGAAAAGCTTATATTGACAGTTAGAATGAGTTAATGCAGCAAGTCAATATTTGCAGTGTTGACCTTCTTCTTCAGGACCTCTGCAATTCTCCCTGGCATGCTCTCAATCAACTTCTGGACCAAATCCTGACTGATAGCAGTCCATTCTTGCACAATCAATGCTTGCATTTTGTCAGAATTTGTAGGTTTTTGTTTGTCCACCCGTCTATTGATGATTGACCACAAGTTCTCAATGGGATTAAGATCTGGGGAGTTTCCAGGCCATGGACCCAAAATCTCTATGTTTTGTTCCCTGAGCCATTTAGTTATCACCTTTGCTTTATGGCAAGGTGCTCCATCATGCTGGAAAAGGCATTGTTGATCGCCAAACTGCTCTTGGACGGTTGGGAGAAGTTGCTCTCGGAGGACATTCTGGGACCATTCTTTATTCATGGCTGTGTTTTCAGGCAAGACTGTAAGAGAGCTGATTCCCTTGGCTGAGAAGCAACCCCACACATGAATGGTTTCAGGATGCTTTACAGTTGGCATGAGACAAGACTGGTAGTAGCGCTCACCTCGTCTTCTCCGAATAAGCTGTTTTCCAGATGTCCCAAACAATCAAAAAGGGGATTCATCAGAGAAAATGAATTTACCCCAGTCCTCAGCAGTCCACTCCTTGTACCTTTTGCAGAATATCAGTCTGTCCCTGATGTTTTTTCTGGAGAGAAGTGGCTTCTTTGCTGCCCTCCTTGAGACCAGGCCTTGCTCCAAGAGTCTCTGCCTCACAGTGCGTGCAGATGCACTCACACTTGCCTGCTGCCATTCCTGAGCAAGCTCTGCACTGCTGGTAGCCCGATCCCGCAGCTGAAACACTTTTAAGAGACGGTCCTGGCGCTTGCTGGTCTTTCTTGGGCGCCCTGGAGCCTTTTTGGCAACAATGGAACCTCTCTCCTTGAAGTTCTTGATGATGCGATAGATTGTTGACTGAGGTGCAATCTTTCTAGCTGCGATACTCTTCCCTGTTAGGCCATTTTTGTGCAGTGCAATGATGACTGCATGTGTTTCTTTAGAGATAACCATGGTTAACAGAAGAGAAACAATGATGCCAAGCAGCAGCCTCCTTTTAAAGTGTCCAGTGGTGTCATTCTTACTTAATCATGACAGATTGATCTCCAGCCCTGTCCTCATCAACACCCACACCTGTGTTAATGGAGCAATCACTGAAACAATGTTAGCTGGTCCTTTTAAGGCAGGGCTGCAATGATGTTGAAATGTGTTTTGGGGGATAAAGTTCATTTTCTAGGCAAATATTGACTTTGCAAGTAATTGCTGTTAAACTGATTACTCTTTATAACATTCTGGAGTATATGCAAATTGCCATTATAAAAACTGAAGCAGTAGACTTTGTAAAAATTAATATTTGTATCATTCTCAAAACTTTTGGCCATGACTGTAGACACAGAGCTGACACTGGAGGAGATCTGCAGAGTATTGCACAAGAAAGGTAGGGGGGAAGATCCTGTGTGCATCAGTAATGTCATTGTACAGCTGGGACTTGTAGTTCTACACATACAACATGCTGCTGAGTATCCTAGCAGGCAGACATGTCTCTCAGGGCACAACTTGTATTCACTCTCTTTGCAGAGCAGGGGGAGGGGCAGAGATTGTTGTTACTGCAGGTAAACAAAGACCAGAAGAGAACTAGGGAAATGAGGAAATATAGATTTTTTTTGCCTAAAACTTGCTTAACTTAGTTATATATTGCTGCCCATCAGATTTGCAGGACTATATATTTTTTTCATAACTTGGACAACCTCTTTAAGGACTCTATACTGACAGGAAGCATTCCACAGGATTGGCACATTGCAAATGTGGTTCCAATATTCAAAAAGGGTCCAAAAACAGAGACCGAAAACTATAGGCCAGTAAGTTTAACATCGGTTGTGGGATAACTATTTGAAGGTTTCCAAGAGATGCTATTTTGGAGTATCTCAATGAAAATAAGCAAATAACACCATAGCTATATGAGGGAACGATCATGTCAAACTAATTTAATCAGTTTCTACGAGGAGATAAGTTCTAGACTTTACCGTGGCGAATCAATGGATGTTGTATATATTGACTTCTCAAAAGCATTTGACACTGTACCACATAAAAGGCTAGTATATAAAATGAGAATGCTTGGACTGGGAGAAAATGTCTGTATGTGGGTAAGTAACTGGCTCTGTGATAATAACCACCCTCTGTTTTCTAATGGTACACAGACTGGGTCACTGTCACTAGTGGGGTACCACAGGGGTCAGTATTGGGCTCTTGTCACGTATCAGGTAGGGAAAAGCGCAGCCCTGAGCTCCATCCACACCACTTTCCCTACCTACTTGTACGGTCCTTCCTAATCGACGGGGCACAACTGGATAGCGGTCCCTAGCCTTAATACATGCAGGGCCTTACAGGGAAAGAGAACAAAGGAAAATAACTACAGACGAAGACAGAACACACAGATACGTATAAATACCAAGCAGAGGTCTAGAGCCAGGAGGTCACGTCAAATACCAAGGGAAAACATGGGAGCAAAGTCAAATACGAGGCGAGGTCAGAAGCTGAGAGGTAGCATCAGTACAAGGGATAACACGAGGTCAAATACTAGCCGAGGTCAAAAGCCAAGAGGTCATGTAGTACAAGGGGAGATACAAGGACGAGGTCAAGTTCAAGCCGAGGTCAAAACAGAAGTTGCAATAGTACACAAACGCTGGTGATGAAAGACCAATCACAGGCAACCTGTGGCCAGTAGGTTGCCTGTTTAAATAGGCCCAAAAGATGAGTCACGTAACGTGGTCACGTGGTCCTCCCCGCCCCCTCGTTGCCATGGAGACGTGTCCTCGCCCCGGCAAAGATGCGGGAGACCGGCGGCTCCCTATTACAGTTCTATTCTCTTCAATATATTTATTAATGATCTTGTAGAAGGCTTGCACAGTAAAAGAAGAATTTTTGCAGATGACACTAAACTGTGTAAAGTAATTAACACAGAAGAGGACTTCACACTGCTACAGATGGATGAGGTTTAATACTGACAAATGTAAGGTTATGCACATGGGAAGGAAAAATATAAGTCACCAGTACATACTAAATGGTAAAACATTGGGCAACACTGACATGGAAAAGGACCTAGGAATTTTAGTGAACAGCAAACTAAGGAACTCTCTGCCTAAGGAGGTGGTAATGGTAAGTTCACTAAAAGAGTTCAAGAGGGGCCTGGATGTATTTCTGTATGTATGTATTCTATATCAACTTGCAGGATAACAGGCTGAACTGGATGGACGGATGTCTTTTTTCAGCCTAATAAACTATGTTACCATGTTAGTAACGTGCTTAAATCTAAAACCTGAAGGGCATCTGTCAGCAGACTTGTACCTATGAAACTGGCTGACCTGCTGCATGTGCACTTGTCAGCTGAAGACATCTGTGTTTGTCCCATATTGATATGCGCCCACATTTCTAAGAAAAATGATTATTTAATATATGCAAATGAAACTCTAGGAGTAATGGGGGCATTGAGGTTCTTCTCGTTCTGATCCCTCTACACTTTGACATCATAATGTCATATTTGCCTGGCCCTGTCAATCTAGTGATGAGGGAATGCACCTGGCCAGTACCAGTATTTTGTGGACCCGCAGTTTGAGGTCCACAACTTGAACAAGGCCGTCATGTGAATACAATCTAACCCTTATGGTCTGATTGACAGGGTCAGACTTCCGCACTGTTCAGAAGAGGGGCCACGAAATCTCGTGCTCGCACCGGTTGAGATATCATATGTACATGTGCGATTGATGAGACTCTCCTCGCTAAGATCTACACTGCGTAAGCGTTAATGATGTCAGTCTCCTGACACCATTAACGCTTGAGCAGTGCAGATCTCAGCATGGTAGAGTCTCGTATGATCAACTTCACATGTGCCAATGAAGTCTCACCAGTGCAAGCACAAGATTTCAGGGACAGCCTTCTTAACAGTTCGAAAGCCTGACCCTGCCAATCAGATCATGAGGGTTAGGCTAGTTTCACACGAACGTTGTGTTTTGCGGTCCACAAATTGCGGATCCGCAAAAAAAAGGATGTTGTCCGTATGGCATCCTTTTTTTTGCGGACCCATTGTAACAATGCCTACATGTTCTTTTTTTGTTTGCGGGCTACGTAACGGACATACGGATGCGGACAGCACACAGTGTGCTGTCAGTATTTTTTGCTGACCCATAGAAATGAATGGGTCCGCATCCTCTCCGCAAAAAAATGCGGATTGTAGCCCACTAAAAATACGTGAAAGAGGCCTTAGAGTGTATTCACATGACTGTGGGATGACCTTGAAAGGAGGAGGTAAAGTGGTGTTCCAAGGTGCTAGGCCTGCCCCCCCAGGCATACATCAGATTGCAGCAACATAGGTCATTTAATTCAACTTGATCAACCCTACTAGGCAGTACGCCTGCTTTAAAGGAAATCTGTCAGCACGATCTTGGACTATTATGTGCAGTATTATATGAGTAGCACTGCAGATAAGAAGTCCAGATCACCAATTTTCCTAATGCCCTTCATTACCCCACTGTCAGCGCTCAGAAATGCACTGGAATACATAGCCTGGACTACCATGCTGTGCTAACATAATGGAAAGGACTCATGTTAACATGCACGACAGCCCTGATTCTGTATTTCAGTGCAGCTCTAAGCGGTGACAGGGTAGTAGAAAGATAAAGATCTGGATTCCTTACCTGCAGTACTACTCATGACAGATTCATTTTAGGGAAAGGCGGTCTTGGGCCCTAGGGGGTGGTGGGCTTTGGGCCCTCAGCGGAGGCATGTTTTTAATTATATTAGACAGCAATACATTGCAGCGCCATGGGTTACATATAGTAAAATTAGGTGACATTCCCTTTAATAGGGTTGATCCTGGTGACAGGTACTCTTTAACAGTATAAATCTTTAAACTGTAAATTAGTGACATTGACAAAGATATTACCACAGGGGGAAGGGACAATGCTAACACTATAACATTGGGGAGAGAAGCTGCGGCATGCTTTTCAGTGAATATACATCAGGCACTCATCAGATTCACCATCCGCTTTAACAACGCTGAGTGTTCATAGGACAGGGGGTAAAAATAAAAAAAAACAACGTGATTAATAAAACAAGGGAAAAGTGACAATCATTAGCATCATTGTGAGCACAGTTTTATGCCAATCTAGAACTACTGTTTTATGGGCCACCCCAACATACAGTCCCATTCTGCACATCTCTACCCCACAATGTACAGTCCCATGAAAATAATATCCCTGCCCTCCCTTCAGACCCCTCCAACATACAGTCCCATGTTAAAAAGGCATCAACCCACCACCTTTACCCCCTTCCTAAGGTTTTAAGACCACTGTAGTGGGGGGAGGTTGGAATGTTAATTTGCCTCTTTCAAGTTAACCAATGAACTCAGTGTTGAAGTTGCTGAACTACTCCCCTTGTGTCAAATAGCCAATTACCTTTCCTTAAGGTACACCCCCTTTTGTCTATGTCATACCTACAATTTAATGTATAATAAAGGAAAGAGCACTCCTTTTTGTGAGGTGCTGTGATATACGGGAAATAATTCCCATTCAAATGTGTAAAAAAGAAATCACGCACTCTCATGTATTAATCTTTGCAGTTTAAGTTCTTTAATTAGGAATATCCCCACATGGGATCTATAATCTTTGCAATACAGCTCAATGCACTTGTGCAAGTGGTAAATTATGCGTAAAGTAGTAATTGCGTGCTGGAGACGTTTCGGTCAGAGTGACCTTTCTCAGTCTGACGCTGTGGGAGTAAACAAAAGCAAGGTTTAGGAGAATAAAAATTGCTGCGGTGGGTAGAAGTGTCATCATGAATAAAATGAATTAGTACATTTGTATATAGCCCAAAAATGTTGAAAATAATATTGCTAGTTGTTATGCCAAAAAACATATAACATATGAAGAACCAATCAAGTTCAATGCAGGAGACGCCTGGGAGCAGGGAATGGAAAGTGGTATGGTGGAATGGAAAGAGGAGAAAGCGGAAAGAGTGGCCGGGAAAAAGTTAACTTACCCCAATGAGTTGTGTCTTTCAGTATGTGCAGAGCTGTGTTTGGGGAAGCGGAAGCGGCTATTTATGGTGTGGAGCGCGCTGATAGGGGGCGGAGAATCGCGTGACGCTGGAGCTCTTGGGTAACCTCTGAACCTGAGGCGGCCATCTTGGGTGAGGGTGCGCCTGCGCTTAGGACCTGTGAGGCACGGCGGCCATTTTGGATATGGGCACGCATGCGCTTTATGAAGTGTAGTACGGAGAAAAGAGGGCATCGGTATGTTATGTAAACAAAACCAGTGTGGCCATAATCTAGGAGAACAAAAGGTGTGGCTATATTTTGGGAGAACTGTTTATTAGATGGAGCCCCTGTAGTCAGAGTCTAATGTGGAATAAGGGAATTTATGTGAGATTAATGTGTTGTATACTAGAGAATGAGGGTATCGACGTTTAATAGTAGAAGGGAAAGAAGACGTGAGTTGTATACGTAGAGGAAAGGGTTACTAGGGTATGAGGTACAAAACTATAAGAATGGCTCTAACGTCTAATACTACCTTCTGATGGATTGAATTTTCAACGAGTCTGAGGGAGAAAAAGGAACAAGGAAGTTATTAAAGCATGTATAATAATAATCAACTTCACACAATCTTAATAAACAGGCTGTAAATTGTCCAATTAGGTCGGAAAAATGTCATATTCGCGGTTGAGACCTTTGGGATTAAGTGTCCCTAAAGTGTGGATCCAGTATGATTCTCTCTTCTTTAACAATCCTATGTGGTTGCCGCCTCTCCTGGGTCTGGTGACCTGTTCGATGACCTGAAACCCGAGTTGGGCCACGTTATGACTTGCCTTTTTAAAATGATCGGGAAGAGGAAGCCAAGTTTTTTGGCATCTGATAGTGGATTTATGATGAGTAATCCTGTCTCTGATGGTTTGTGAAGTTTCGCCCACGTATATAAGGCCGCAAGGGCATTTAATGAGGTATACTACAAACTTGGAATCACATGAAAAGTAGTCTCTAATGGGGAAAATGCGGCCGGTGTGTGGATGATATATGGTGTTACCCTTCAAGATGTTGTTGCAGCAGGAACAATGTAGGCATGGAAAGGTACCTGATTTTTTGGTGTTCAAAAATGTCTGTTTGGGTATTTTGGTGTTGCTGCCTATGTCGGCTCTTATGAGTTGATCCCGAAGATTTTGTGGCCTTTTTAGACACATGAGGACCGGTTTTTGGAATTCAACAATATTGGGATAGGTTCTATTGAGAAGGGACCAATGTTTTCGTATAATTTGTTGGATTTTGTGAATCACTGGGTGGTACGTGTGTACAAACGCTACTCTATTGGTAGTGGATTCTCTTGCCGCTGTGGAGGATGGTGCGCAGGGTCTTTTGTCTATGTTTAGAAGGTGATCAGGGTATCCTCTATCACGAAATTTTTTTCTCATTGTGAGTAATTGAGTGTGGCATTTATCCTGGTCTGAGACAATGCGTTGTACGCGGGTAAACTGTGATTGTGGAAGGGATTTTTTGGTGTTGCGAGAATGGCAGCTGGAGAAATGAAGTAAACCATTCTTGTCTGTGGGTTTTGTAAATAAGTCCGTGGCAAGATTACCCTTGGTGTCTTTGAGTACTACTGTGTCAAGAATGCTTATGGAACTGGAGTCAAATTGTAAGGTAAATTTAAGTTCAGGATGTATCTGATTGATGTGTTACAAAGTCTGTGAGTGTGGATTCTGGACCAGTCCAAATGCAGAAAATATCATCAATGTATCGATGCCAACAGGTGGAAAATTGTTGGAAAAGAGGGTTATTGTATATGTGAGAAGTTTCAAACTGGGCCATGTATGTATTAGCATAAGGCGGGGCTACATGGGCTCCCATCGCGGTCCCCCGTTTTTGGACGTAATAAGTATCCTCAAATAGAAAAAAATTCTCTGTGAGGACAAGTGTAAGGAGTTCAATGCAAAGATCAATCGACTCTCTGGAAAGTGTGTGATCTGCCAGGAGACACTGACGGGTTGCTTGAATGCCAAGTTCGTGTGTTATAGAGGTGTATAGACTATTCACATCAAGGGTGACTAATAAGCTGGATGGGGGTACTATCAATTGTAAAATTAGGTCTGCATACACCCAGCAACTTCAATCCCCCCAAGACGAACCATGGCGTCGAAACGTACATTTCCCTAATAGAACGTGATATTCAAAGATTCATTTCTGATTTTTCACAAGGCCATTTTCCTACCCAACATAATATGACCAAAGAAGAGACTACCGCCCTACAACAACTAAAGAACTATCACGATATCATAATTAAACCGGCTGATAAAGGCGGAGCCATTGTAGTGATGGACAAAAAGGACTACCTTAAAGAAATCTCTCGCCAGCTTGCTGACACAGATACATATGCCAAACTCAATTCAGATCCTACATCTCTCATACGTCATAAAATCCAGGCCACACTCGATAAATTTCTCACTAACAAAACCATAGACAAAAAAACTTACAATTATCTCATCAATCCTCATCCCATTACTCCGGTTTTCTATATTCTTCCTAAAATCCATAAATCCCTCATTAACCCACCAGGCAGACCCATAATAGCCTCCACTGATTCTATTCTTGCTCCATTGTCTAAATTTCTTGAGAAAATTCTCACTCCACTCACACGACAAACCAGATTCTTTTTACTCGACACTGGTCACTTCCTTAGTCTTCTACACAAACTATCCACGGTACCCCCATCCAGCTTATTAGTCACCCTTGATGTGAATAGTCTATACACCTCTATAACACACGAACTTGGCATTGAAGCAACCCGTCAGTGTCTCCTGGCAGATCACACACTTTCCAGAGAGTCGATTGATCTTTGCATTGAACTCCTTACACTTGTCCTCACAGAGAATTTTTTTCTATTTGAGGATACTTATTACGTCCAAAAACGGGGGACCGCGATGGGAGCCCATGTAGCCCCGCCTTATGCTAATACATACATGGCCCAGTTTGAAACTTCTCACATATACAATAACCCTCTTTTCCAACAATTTTCCACCTGTTGGCATCGATACATTGATGATATTTTCTGCATTTGGACTGGTCCAGAATCCACACTCACAGACTTTGTAACACACATCAATCAGATACATCCTGAACTTAAATTTACCTTACAATTTGACTCCAGTTCCATAAGCTTTCTTGACACAGTAGTACTCAAAGACACCAAGGGTAATCTTGCCACGGACTTATTTACAAAACCCACAGACAAGAATGGTTTACTTCATTTCTCCAGCTGCCATTCTCGCAACACCAAAAAATCCCTTCCACAATCACAGTTTACCCGCGTACAACGCATTGTCTCAGACCAGGATAAATGCCACACTCAATTACTCACAATGAGAAAAAATTTCGTGATAGAGGATACCCTGATCACCTTCTAAACATAGACAAAAGACCCTGCACACCATCCTCCACAGCGGCAAGAGAATCCACTACCAATAGAGTAGCGTTTGTACACACGTACCACCCAGTGATTCACAAAATCCAACAAATTATACGAAAACATTGGTCCCTTCTCAATAGAACCTATCCCAATATTGTTGAATTCCAAAATCCGGTCCTCATGTGTCTAAAAAGGCCACAAAATCTTCGGGATCAACTCATAAGAGCCGACATAGGCAGCAACACCAAAATACCCAAACAGACATTTTTGAACACCAAAAAATCAGGTACCTTTCCATGCCTACATTGTTCCTGCTGCAACAACATCTTGAAGGGTAACACCATATATCATCCACACACCGGCCGCATTTTCCCCATTAGAGACTACTTTTCATGTGATTCCAAGTTTGTAGTATACCTCATTAAATGCCCTTGCGGCCTTATATACGTGGGCGAAACTTCACAAACCATCAGAGACAGGATTACTCATCATAAATCCACTATCAGATGCCAAAAAACTTGGCTTCCTCTTCCCGATCATTTTAAAAAGGCAAGTCATAACGTGGCCCAACTCGGGTTTCAGGTCATCGAACAGGTCACCAGACCCAGGAGAGGCGGCAACCACATAGGATTGTTAAAGAAGAGAGAATCATACTGAATCCACACTTTAGGGACACTTAATCCCAAAGGTCTCAACCGCGAATATGACATTTTTCCGACCTAATTGGACAATTTACAGCCTGTTTATTAAGATTGTGTGAAGTTGATTATTATTATACATGCTTTAATAACTTCCTTGTTCCTTTTTCTCCCTCAGACTCGTTGAAAATTCAATCCATCAGAAGGTAGTATTAGACGTTAGAGCCATTCTTATAGTTTTGTACCTCATACCCTAGTAACCCTTTCCTCTACGTATACAACTCACGTCTTCTTTCCCTTCTACTATTAAACGTCGATACCCTCATTCTCTAGTATACAACACATTAATCTCACATAAATTCCCTTATTCCACATTAGACTCTGACTACAGGGGCTCCATCTAATAAACAGTTCTCCCAAAATATAGCCACACCTTTTGTTCTCCTAGATTATGGCCACACTGGTTTTGTTTACATAACATACCGATGCCCTCTTTTCTCCGTACTACACTTCATAAAGCGCATGCATGCCCATATCCAAAATGGCCGCCGTGCCTCACAGGTCCTAAGCGCAGGCGCACCCTCACCCAAGATGGCCGCCTCAGGTTCAGAGGTTACCCAAGAGCTCCAGCGTCACGCGATTCTCCGCCCCCTATCAGCGCGCTCCACACCATAAATAGCCGCTTCCGCTTCCCCAAACACAGCTCTGCACATACTGAAAGACACAACTCATTGGGGTAAGTTAACTTTTTCCCGGCCACTCTTTCCGCTTTCTCCTCTTTCCATTCCACCATACCACTTTCCATTCCCTGCTCCCAGGCGTCTCCTGCATTGAACTTGATTGGTTCTTCATATGTTATATGTTTTTTGGCATAACAACTAGCAATATTATTTTCAACATTTTTGGGCTATATACAAATGTACTAATTCATTTTATTCATGATGACACTTCTACCCACCGCAGCAATTTTTATTCTCCTAAACCTTGCTTTTGTTTACTCCCACAGCGTCAGACTGAGAAAGGTCACTCTGACCGAAACGTCTCCAGCACGCAATTACTACTTTACGCATAATTTACCACTTGCACAAGTGCATTGAGCTGTATTGCAAAGATTATAGATCCCATGTGGGGATATTCCTAATTAAAGAACTTAAACTGCAAAGATTAATACATGAGAGTGCGTGATTTCTTTTTTACACATACCTACAATTTAAGTGACTGTCTCTTTAATAAACGCTCTCTTGCTCGGGGGATGTGAAGTATTTACCATGAAACCAACTTGTGTCTGGTGTCATTTTGAAAGTTGTATGTGCACATACTTATACTTCCAATCGATTTGGCACCACACAAAGAAGAAGTCATGAGAATTTCGATAACACTAAATACAGCCCTACGTAAACTAACATTACTTCCAATCATTTAGTCTCATGTAAAAAAGCATTACTCCCCCTGCCTTCAGCCCCTGCAACATACAGTCCCATGTAAAAAGCATGATTCCTCTCTCTTCAGCCCCTGCAATATACAGGCTGATGTAAATAACATCACTCCCCTTTCCTCAGCCTTCTGTAACACACAGTCCCATGTAAATACCATCAGTCCCCTCTCTCCTGCGGTAGAGGCTAAATACTATGCTCCAGTAGGACCAGTCAACCGCAAGCGTGAGGCTCCGCCCATTAGATAACGAGACCGTGCCCCTTCCTGTG